>PITA01013441.1:0-57520 GCA_004023965.1 Spilogale gracilis | reverse complement strand
TGTTGGAGGTAAAAAGAGTTGTCTTCTCACACCTTCATTACCCAATAGGGGCTTTGTTGCTTCCCCACCCCCACCCTCACCCCAGAATCTAGGTGAGTCAGGGAGCTATGAGGTGGGGGAGGGGCGGGGGAGGGGCAGGAGAGGAAGAGGGGGAGGAAGAGGGCGAGGGGCGATGAGGGGGCTACTGGAAGCCAAGTGAGGGTGAGGGGAGCTGCTGTGGTTGAGTTATCTGATGTGAGGAGCCAGGTGTGCTCTGGGGGTGGGGGAAGCGCAGCCTGAGAGGCAGAAACTGCCAGAGCAGCCTGGAGACGCAGAGAGGCAGAGATGAGGGAGACAGAGCAGCACTGAATCAAGAGGAAGATCCAGGGAAGCTTTAGATCTCTCCCCACTGGAGACACCTGCCTCCCAGCTCCCTGGGACCCAGAGAACAGGCGGCCTCCCCCACACCATGGCACAGAGGTGGGGGTGGCCCCGGTGTCTGTGGAGCAGTGGGGACAAGGATCCAGCCTTATCCCTGAATCAGAGCAGTTGGAGACAGTTGAGGGTCTCTAATCTCGGTTGGGGGTTGATGGGCGGAGGAGGCTTTGCAGGAGGAGATAATGGGGTAGAGCAGAGCCCTGGACGGGATCAGAGTGTCCTCAGGCCAGGCATGGTCAACCGGCTCTCTGGACTCTCCTCCTCCTCCTCCTGGATGCCCTGCTCAAAAGTGCTGGACGGGGGTGGGGTGGGTGAGCAGGGCTGTGAGCACTTCTGGGGTGCCAGCTTGGTCCTCCAGGAGAGATGTCCATCTGTGAGCTCCAACTCCCACTTCCTCCGATCCTGCCTTGGCAATGGGTGCATGCTGAGGGGAGCACTCCTTATAGGGAAGAGGACACCCACTTAGAGGAGAGGACCCCCAGATGGCGACGAGAACTATGATAATGAAGGCTAATGATCCCCAGATACTTGCTGTGTGCCAGGCCCTACTCTGGGTCCTATGTGTTCCTCCCCTCCGTCTTCACAACACCTAGTCATGGGGGGCGTCAACCACAGGTGAGGAAACCAAGGCCCAGAGACCTCAAGTCACTCCCTTCCAAGTAGGAAGAACCAATTTGGACGTCCATGCTCTTCTTCACTAGCCTGGCTGCTTCTGCTGGGGCCAGGGATGGAGGGAGAGGGGCCAGGAGAGCCCCTGAGCTCCTTTGTCTCTGTTGCCCTCCTTAGCCCAGCGTCCTGCTGACCCAGGGTAGGAGGAACTGGGTAAGCATTTGCTCAGAGGATGAACTAACCACCAAGCATGGGTGGTCTCCAAAGGGTGTCCTGCCTACCTACATGGTTCCCTTTCCTCCTCTCCATTCCTCCACCACCTCAAGGCCTGCCTGTAAACACAGCAGAAGGCAGAGAGCCCCTGGGGTGGGGTCCTATCAGAAAGGAAGTGGGGTTGGCTTCTCTCCTATCCCCTTTATCATTTCTCCCCATCCCCACTCGAACACCACCAGCTATCCCCACCACAGCCTCCTGCCACTCCCCTGGGGTTCCAGGGTGGGAGAGGGAAAGAACTTTAAATCTGAGGAGCTGGGGGGGGGTGGGGCTGGAGGTCACTGGAAGAAATGGAGGGGCCATTAGGAAGGGGTTTCTCTGATGCTTTAAACCAGGGGCTCACAGTCCTCTGCACCCAGGGTTGCCAGTCCTTTTCTGATGGGCCGCCTGATCTACTCGGTCCATCCTGGTAGGCGAATGGAAGAAGAGGAGCAGGTAACAGACACAGTTAGGACCCCAGCCCTCTCCTGGCCCTAGCTTCACACATGCTGCCACAGGTGTTCACAGGCATGGACAGGATTTTTAATTAGATGGGTTTGGGTCAGAGTGACCTGGGGCCTTTCTAGATGCCCCGTAGGATTCTGTGCACAAGGGCAAAGAGCAGTGAGGAGGCCTCCTGAAACTAAATAAGGACAGCTGGACTGGGCTACGTGTGACTTCTCTACTCTTCTTCATGGCAGGGGCGCCTAGGGAGCATTCTGCCCACTGCCTACAGCCTTCCTCTCCTTGGAGACTATGCCTTTCTTCCTTGAGTCCCGCTGAGACAGAATTTGCAGCAGAACAGTCCAGCTGGGAATGTGATACTTGATCCATCTCTTCCTGCATTCCCTGTATCAGATAGCCCTGGATCCCTGATCCAGGGCTCTTGGCTCTGGTCTAATTCTCTAAGAGTCTTTTCAGACTTGGGTGAGACTGTTGGGTCTGGGGAGGGCTGGGCTTTGGAAGCATTGACAATTTCCCCTGATTCCTGTGGATGCCTGGGTCTTTCCAACTACTCCCTTTTCCAGAGACATAATGCCTCATTGCCTGCTCCCTCCCCTGGCTCCCAGTTGGCGGTAACTTCAACTATCAACCCGCAGAAGGGCATAGACGTTGGCTTGGTCTCAGTCAGCTCTGTACATGGTCTGCAGATCTAAGTTTTGGCAGATACATGACCAGGGTAGGTGGTCAGAATATTGAATGACAAAAAGGATTTAAAGGACCTGAGCAGGCTAAGGTGTGGGATAAATCAAGTCAGATAAATAGGAATCGAGAGAAATGTGAAGTTCTGCATTTTGTTCTGAAAACAAACCATCCATATGAGAGAGATGTGGCAGATGCTTTAGGGAGAGGTAGGTAGTGAGCATTTTGGGTTCTGAAGCCACACGGACTTAACTTCTCAGTTTCCAAAGTTCAAGGGAAGGTGTTTAAATTTGCATAAGTCCTTTTGCATTTCATTTTCTAGCAGGGACCCAAGCAGATTTTTTCCCCCTTGATATCTATGGTGAAGACCAGATCTTTTGGAGGCTCACAGAAGAGGGTAGCTCATTGCCCATTATTCATTCATTCATCCATTCGTCCAGTCCCTCGTTTATTCCAGTCTGGTAGGAAGCCCCAAAGACAAATCAGAAACTTACAACATGTTTTATTCTACAATTGGGTAGGCACACACTTCTACCCAAGAGAGGGCGGTGGGGAGAGGGGGCCAGGGGGTACAGCATGGTGAGGTTCGAGGAAAACTTCATGAAAGACTTGAAGCCTGAGCTGGCAATGAGAGGAGCAACCAGAATTGGCCATGCTGAGAAAACTGGGATTGAGGAGGAGGGGAGGGCATGGCTGGCCCAGGAAACAACCGCATAGACAGACGGGCCATGTGGGTCTCAGAGTGTAGTCTGGGGATCCCTGTGGGCGTCTGAGCCCCAGATAGGGCCCTCGCAAGGTCAAAACTACTTTTATCGTAACACTAAGGCATGGTTTGCCTTTTTACTCTCATTCTTCCACTGAGTACAGAGGAGTTTTCCAGAGGTTCCATGATGCGTGGCATCCTTACAGATGGAATGCAGAGCCAGATATAAGACTCCAGCTGCCTTTGATGGAGTCAGACATTAAAGAGATTCTCGAGGGGCGCCTGGGTGGCTCAGTTGGTTAAGCGACTGCCTTCAGCTCAGGTCATGATCCTGGAGACTGGGGATCAAGCCCCATATCGGGCTCCCTGCTCGGCGGGAAGCCTGCTTCTCCCTCTCTCACTCCCCCTGCTTGTGTTCCCTCTCTGCCTGTGTTTCTCTCTGTCAAATAAATAAAATCTTTAAAAAAAAAAATAAAGAGATTCTCAAGGCTGTAAAACAATGCTTCTTGTCATTAAATTGTTTTGCTTTGGAAAAAGGTTATTTATTTATTTATTTTTAAATATTTATCTCCTGTAGAGAAAGAGAGCACATAGGTGAATGGGGGGAGGGACGGGGGGAGAGAGTCTCAAGCAGACTCCCCACTGAACACGGAGCCCCAGAAGGAGCTCAGATCAAGACCTGAGCCTAAACCAAGAGGTGGATGCTTAACCAACTGAACCACACAAGTACACCCAGAAAAAGTTTATTTTTAATAAAAACATGCCATTTATGTTAACTTAGCATTCATTATCATCACTTCTTTTTAATTTAAAAAAATTTAGGGATGCCTGGGTGGTTCAGTCAGTTAAGCGTCTTCTCTCTGCTCAGGTCATGATCCCAGGGTCCTGGAATCAAGTCCCTCATTGGGCTCCCTGCTCAGCGGGAAGCCTGCTTCTCCTTCTGCGTCTGTCCCCTGCTCACGCTCTCTCTCTCTCTGGCAAGTAGATAAATAAAATCTTTTAAAAACAGAATAAATACTTTTAAAATGTCTCAATTTAAATTTCCAATGTGGCCAATATGGATAGATACAATCCCACATACATAAAAGCTCTTTGGGATCCTTATTTCTAATAGTGTGAGGGGGAGTCCTAAGACCAAAACCCTGAGAACCAGCCGGCCACCGAGGCGCACGCAGTCAGAGACCTGCAGGTGGCCTGGACCCAGCAGTGGCTTGAGTGTCAATGTGTGGACAGTGACAAGTGAGAGGCAGGCAGCAGGCTGGATGGTGGTGGGCTGTGTACCTCGCCAAAGGAGCAAGGGTCTAGTAGACACTGGTAAAGAAAGAGGGCCATTGGAAGAAGTTGGAGACAGTATTATCTAGAGTTCCATGTGTTTCTGATTTGTGTGCCTGGCTCCCCGTCTCTCCCTCACCTCTCTCCCCAGCAGGGCGGTTTAGGTAGGGGCTGGTTTGGGCTTATAAAGTTGCACAGCTGCCCTCTGGTGGCAAGGTGGCTCAAGGACGCCTTCCCCAGCTCTAACCGCTATTTGGGGAGCAGGAGCCCTGGGGGTCCTGAGGCAGAGGTCTGGAACGACAGGCCAAGGACACAGTCTGGCGTGAGTCCAGAGCGTTCAGCGAGGATGCTTAGTCAGAGTATAGAAGCAATATCAAATCCTAATGAAAACTTACTGGACCATGGGACGCCTGGGTGGCTCAGGTTGGGCGACTGCCTTTGGCTCAGGTCATGATCCTGGAGACCCGGGATCGAGCCCCACATCGGGCTCCCTGCTCGGCAGGAAGCCTGCTTCTTCCTCTCTCACTCCCCTTGCTTCTGTTTCCTCTCTAGCTGTGTTCCTCTCTGTCAAATAGATAAAATCTTTAAAAAAAAAAAAAAAAAAAGAAAGAAAAAGAAAAAGAAAACTTACTGGACCATACCTCCATTCCGAAGCCTAATCATGATGCTGCCCAGGGTTTCTGAGTCATGGCTATGTCCAGGTAGTGGGGTTCGTTTTTTACACAGATTGCATCACAACAGCAAACCAGAAGTAGGCACTATTTTGTTGCCATTCTGTAGATGAAGATTTTGAGGCTCAAAAATTTTAAAAATTGCTCAAGGATGGTGACCCAACCACTCAAGGATGGTGACCCAACCGCTTATGGCATTGAGTCATTGGCAGCCACTTGGTGGCTCTAGCAGGTGCTGCTAGGGGATGCTCTGTTTGTAGGTCTGTCTTGTCCTCTTGGACTGCACCTTTCTTGGGGACAGTGACTGTCTCACTCACCTCTGTATCCCCTGCCCTGAGCTTGGAGCTCATGTTTGGAGACAGTAAAGCCAACCCACCAGGCTGGACCCCAGAGGGAACTTGGAGCCAGCACGGAAGGTGTCCAGAGGCATAAGAGCTCAGTCTTGGGGGGCTCTAGGCCAAGGTGTGTCAGATTCTACCCCCCACCTGCCCACACACACCACTGTGATTCCAGAAACAGGCTGGGAAGCCAGAGAGCGGGTTCCTTGTCCATCCTGCTTGGTCCCTGGCATGAGGAGACAGAAATAGCACCAGGTACCTCCAGCAGCCAGGAGTCAGGACCTTGCTTGATCTCAGCAGCCTTCAGGGAGATGGAGAGAGGCCGGAGCGGAGGTAGAGGGAGCCGAGCGGGAAGAGGCCAAGCAAGTCCCTGGAGCCTGTCCCTGGAGCCTGTCCCTGGAGCCTGTCCCTGTAAGGCAAGTAGCACCACCTAGTGGTGAAGTTCAAGATGACTCGGGGAAAAAGCACTAGATAGTCCCTAGCTGGGAAGATGCCAGGAACACTTTCCTCTGGAGGGAGCTCCAAGGACTATTGGGGTCCCCCTCCCAATAGAAGCCTTCTGGCCCCCCCAAGGCAGAGCAGCCCACTCTGAAGGCCCCGCCTGGTTGTAAATACTGTGAGGAAACACACCCCCAGTCCTACCTGCCCTTGGCTGAAAAGAGCCACGCAGCTCAGGGTCCTGTCAAGGTCAGACTCTCTTCTGGGGATGGGCCAGTGACTAGCTGATGCAGGGATAACAAAGCCGACTTCCTCACCTCAACTTGGGGCCACACAAAGGGTCACCCTGTTTCAGAACTCCCCAGCAGGGTTGGTTGAGATCACACTGCAGCCCCATTTCTCCTCTCCCTGACCTGTTTGCTTCCCTGCCACCGAAGCTGGTGATCCTGAGACCTCTCTTCAAGAAGCTCTGCATTTCAGAGTCAGCTCCCTGGGAACCCGACTAGCCACCCTCTCTCATATATCCTGTATGACCTCTCTGAATACCGAGATTCCAAGAAGATTCCAGGCATCTGGAGCAGGGACCCAGCCGGCCATTGCTTCTCATCCCCCTGTGCACAGATTTGCCTACACTGAGTACTGATCACTGACAGGACACGGACAGGATGAGACCTCCCCTTGGCCACGCTGGGAGACAGATCCTGCCCTGCAGGCAGCCTTGCAGGAGGCCCTACTGAGCCGGGGAGACACCCCCCAATAAGAGGGCTTGAGCCACAGGCAGTGTCTGCATGCCCCAGGGGCTGAAGGAATCCCCCCCACACACACACACACATGCTGCTGACCTCTTTCTGTCACATAAATCTCAGGGCTATCAACCCCATGGCCTGTGCTTTTCCTTTTTGTCTCTTTTAAGGAGCAGACCTGTTCATAGCCGCCCAGTTCCAGCTTTGCTGGTGTAAAGGGAGGATGTTTCCTTTATAGCTTTCGTGAAAAGCCAGAGTTGAGTTAAGTGGCTGTCTGCTCAACGGATCAACAGAGCATATCATCCACGAGTAGTACCAGGTAAGAACACTGTGTGCAGACCAGCCCTGTCCAACAGAGTTTCGTGCAGCAAGGGAGATGTTCTCAGTCCGGACTGTCCATTCCCGTAGCTTGGGGCTAGTGAGCCCTGGAAATGTGACTAGCGCCACTGAAGAGCTAAATGTTTCCTTTTATTTACTTCTAATGAACTTCAACTTAAATAGTCACCCATGGCCAAAGCTTGCAATACAGAAACTTCGCATCACTTTCTCCTAACCCTAAGATCTTTTCGGGGTGCCTTCTTCTCAGTTTATGGGAACACAGAGCCTCGGAGATTCTGTATTCCTCTAGATTACCTGTAAAATGCTAAATCAGATTGTCCCGGTGGTTTTCAAGACCTTCCTCTTTCACACTGTTCCAGCCAGAGACATGCCTATATGGGCAGCTGTTGATTTCCTTCTCGAAGCCCATTCATCTTTCATGACAATATAGCCCTCGGGTTCTAGCCCCAGTTCTTCTACTACCAACCCATCTCTTGGTGACACACTATAGCCTTTTGCCTGAAATCTTTACAGATAGTTCTGAACAATGAAAGTGAATCACATCTACAGGGTTCCAGACTAACCGACTTATCCTAAAATAAATGCCCTTATTGCCTATGATTTCACCATTCACAGAGTGCAGTGCTGTGTCTTTGGTTGGGCCTTTTTGTCTGCTGAGTTTGGGGATGCTGCTTTTATCGTACACCTCCCTCCCTGGGGGAACAGAGCGCAGTGCATCAGCCCCTCTGGATCCCTTGGGAGCCCATTTAGGCACGGGAAGCATTTGCAATTCTCCACGTCACCCACCCAGCATTTCGAATACTAGGCACATTTTTGTCAACAGCGGCCTGGTTCTCACTCTTGAGGTTCGCGGGTGAGAGCCACACTGGATTGGACCCCGCATTGGTGACCTCATGCTTTCTGATCTGTCTGATCGGTCACCACATGTCAGGGCCTCCTGCGGGAATGGGAACTCCTCTTCTGTCTTTGGTAGAGAGCTGACAAGACTATCTGTCATTTGTCAGGGTCCTCGGCTCAGTTGGAAGCAGAACGGTGCAGCAGTGAATTAATGCCTTCCGGAGCCAGCTGCCAAGGGTTCAGATCCCATCTCTGTCACTTGGCACCAGTGGGGCTTTGGACAAGTTACCCTTTGGTCAGATGGGGTTTGCAGTAGCCCAGCTCCCCCTGGGGGCCACGGAAGGATAAAGCAAGTTGGTTTGCATAAGGCATTTATTTACAGGGGTATTTGCCGCAAAGTAAAGGCAAAGTACAAGCTAATTTTATTACCATAAGCAAAGCTTTCTTCATTTATTAGACAAATATCTGGCAACTTGTTATTCTCTTTGGAAATCACTGAGGAGGCACTCTTTAAAGCCTTCTTTCGCTCCTTTATTTCTTTCCCTGGGTCTGTCTTACATTCTGACCTTCTTTGTTGGCCTCCCTCACTTTTCCCGACTTGCCTCCAGTTAGCCCGCAGAAGGATCTTCCCATCTCCAAGAATCTTCTGTCTTTGGTACCTAGGTGCACACTCTCCAGCATTTCCAATAATATGCTTCTAAACATTTTAGACTTAGAAATGTCTATCTTCATTCTCTCATTCTAAAATAAAATAGAGGATAATATTTTCTCCCACTTCAGTCCTTTGAAACCTCACTTTTCCTCCCCCACTCCCAGACATCCTTTTGGTAGTGAGCTGGTGTTGTGGGCCCCATGGCTGAGGGGCTGGTAGTTTCCAGGGTGTCCAGTTGGGTGCCCCGGAGAAGACAGGGCCTGAGGGAGAACTGGGAAGGCAGAAACATTAAAAAGACAAATGCACTTTATTGATAAGGCAACAGCATGATACAGAGCTGAGGCAGAGACCCCGTCTGGCCAGGGCCACATTGAGAGTGGGGGGTCTGATTCACATTGAGACACAGGCTGAACTGTACCCCCCACCCAATGGGTCAGCAGGGTGACAACTCAGGGAAGGAACGCAGAGGTCCAGGATCTAGATTTGCTGTCTAAAATCCAGACCCTCCCCTAGGGGACTAGGGCTGTCTTTGCGGGAGGGGGAAAATGGGGTCTGAGCTCAAGTGTGGTGTAGTGAATAGAGCACTGCGGGCTAGGGGGGAGTCCCCAGACCAGGCCCATCCCTGAAGCTCTTTCTAACTAGCTATCAGAACTTGGGGGAACCATGTCATCCTCCGAGTGTCAGGTTTTCTTTAGCAAGGGAGTTGAACTAATGTAGTAATTTTTAAGCCTTTTTGCCCACTGACTAGCATGCTAGACCAATGTCCAATAAGGGTCTCTCCCTCATTTGTGAAATAACAGCAAAGACAATCACAATAGCCGATGTATAGAATTTGTTTACGTGTAAGTTGTCCCCCCTTAAATATCTCCTCTTCAGTTGTGCCACCACCTGCTACATTAGAATGTGGTACAAAATGGAGTCTGATTCTGAAAACAACTCCTGGTTAATAGATGTCGGCCTCGGCCACATCCAAGGGCCTGGGCCGTGAGCAACATGGCTGTCAGAGGTTTTTCCACCAGAAGAAACCCCGGGCATATTGGACTCAGACAGTGCTCCCGGTGGACTCGGGTAGTGCTCCCTGTTGGACTCGGACAGTGCTCCCGGTGGACTCGGGCAGTGCTCCCTGTTGGACTCGGGCAGTGCTCCCGGTGGACTTAGGCAGTGCTCTTAGTGGAAACCTCCCTGCTCCCCAGGGACTTTCAGGGAACAGCAGGGAAGTGTGGAGGCTGACAGGAATTCCTCTCCAGAGAGACACCGTATGCAGCTGCGTTCCCCACACTTAAGCAACAATCTGAGGGACCCTCTCTGATTCCTGGAGGGGGCCCCTCCACAGTGGTCCCACACACCAATGTCTCACTCGCCCAGGGACCCCACCCCAGAGGAAACAGTCCCCATCTCCCAGGCTGGGCCAGCTATAGAAGGGAAAATGGAGTTTGAAGTTACGTAGCCCCCCCGGGGGTTCTGAATTCGGAATTCAGGGTGCTGGAGTGAGAATAAGAAGGGTACCAGTCCCACGTAATTCCACCCTGAGATGCTCCCTCAGCCTAGCCCTCCGAGGCCAGCCCGCTCTCCCTCCTTCCACAGCAAGGTGTTGGAGCAGTAGGTCCTGGGTCTCTGGGGAACAGCAGTCTTGGAACTACACCTAGATGGCTCCCCCCGGGAAGGCATGGCCTGGGCTGTTGGAGTCTAGGTTCTTCTCTTTCATCCCTCCTCGCCAGGTGGAGAAAAGGTGGCACTGCCGGTAAGCAGAGGCGCACTGCTTCTCCAGACCGTGGGGGAGTTGGGAGAGGGCCCCCATCTCAGGACCACCCTCGACCATCCTAGGCTGAAGCCCCACCACCACCCACAGCCACTGGATCTCTCTCTCCTGAGTGGGAGGTATGGGACTGGCAGGGGGAGGGTGAAAAAGTTGCTGGGCATTTCCCTGCAACCTGGGGGCAACTCACTCTTGCCACGTAGATCATTGGAAGGAGAGCTCTGGCCTCCACCAACCTCTTAGATCCAGGGCAAGGAGCCAGGGGCTTGGAGACAGGGACAGCCATGGCCACCATCTACCGCTCTCCTATGAGGCTGGTTTTGTCCATCCCCCACTTCCTGGGCCCTGCTCTCCTCCCTCCTTGGTCCCTCAGCAGGTGGGTTCTGGGCTAGAGGTCCCTGCCATGGGGAGAAAGTCCACCTGACCGTAGTGAATTCTGGGAAGTATGTTACCATAGCAACGGGATGAAGGTGGGCACTGTTGTGTTAAGGGAGCACCCTTTGGCCAGCAGAGGTGGGTGAGGTGGGAGTTATGACCTTTGTCACCTTGTTTTTGGTCATCTTTGGCAGTGAGTGTCCTAGACAGGCCAGGGCTGGGAAGGCAAAGGGAGAAGGCTCCCTCATGGCACACTGCCCTGGGACAAAACAGCACAGACTGGCAGCAGGATGGGACTGGGGTGAGGGGTGGGGTTTGTGGCTAGTTATTCATCATGGGGGAGGCAGAGGGAAGGAGATCCCCACTCAGGTCTGGATATCCAGGCCTGGAGTGGGGGGAGGTACAGCTTACACTGTCCCTGAGGAATGGGTGTGTTTCTCCTGCCTGACTCTTCCTTCAGCATCTGCCAGCAGCCGTTTCTGTGGCAGTAGGCCTTTCCTGGGCAAGGCTCCACCCTCCACATCTGCCATCTGCCCCCCCACTCCCCCACTTGAGTTTCTTCATCAAATAAACAGCAACTCCTCATGATTGAGTCTCAACGGACTGGGGGCATCCTGTGGCTGGCAGGAAAGGGAGCCCTGATGTTAGGTTGGGCAGGAGACAGGGTGGGTTGGGTGGGCAGGGGAGGTGGGGGAGGAGGGGCTGAACTCCGGAGTGGGGGGGAAAGGTCTGTGGGGCAGCAGCCGGCCCCAGGCCGGGGCACAAGGCCCCAGAGGAGCAGCCCCACCCAGGTGCCCGGGCAGGCTGCCCTGGTCAGGAGATCTCATTGCCAAACACCTCCAGCACGAGGGGTGTGAGCTTCATGCTGCACTCGGGCTGGAAGGAGAGGCAGCGGTACTGCTTGGAGTGCTCCTCATTGAGGCTGCGCAGGTCGGCCAGCTTCTGGATCATCTTGGCATAGAGCAGGTGGCTTCCCGGCGGCGGGTGGCGGCAGCGGATGTAGGTCTGCAGTGTGTTGGACAGGCGGTCCTGGATGGCCTCCACCAGGGCAGCGTCCTGCACCCCAGGACGGTCTGTGAGCACATGGAGACAGGAGAAAGCACAGGGGCTCTGAGCCAGGTCCTTGCATAGTCCATCTTCCTGGGACCCTTATGCCCAGACAGACACCCAACCTCAACATCCTCCTAGGTCACCCCTGGATGGCTGCTGACCTGGGACATCACAGTTCCCCTTAAAACCTCTCAACCATTTCCCCTTGCATTTCTAATCAAGAGTCCCAGGTCCCATCAGGCCCTGTCTCCAGCTCAACTCTTTCCCTCTGTCTCTAGGCTCCATGTTTTCAGCAGTATCCTGATGTGCCATGCTCTCTGGCCTCCAGGCTTCACGTCGGTGTTCCCTCTGTCTGGAACTTAGCTCTTGTATCTTTGCCTCTTACTGATCCTTCAGGCAACAGCTTCAAAGATCTTCCTCAAGAGGCCCATTCCCCATGACCCTCTACCTCCATTCCCAAGACTGCATCAAGTTCTCTCCTTCTATTATACCCTGCTGTAGTATCAGACACGGGTTTATTTTTCAAACTTTCATCACATGAAAATGAATCATTCAACAGTAATCGTTTAATGTCTCCTCTTATGCTTCACGAAAAAGAAGTCTGTGTCCTGTTTTCCACAGAATCCCAATGCCCAGAACAGCCTGATACCTCACAAGTGCACAATAAATCGTGACTGAGTGTAGGAAGGAATGCATGAGTGAATGCTGGCTGGGCAGGTGGTGCAGAGCCCAGGTTCCTTCTGTGGGTCCCCAGCACATCCCTGATAAGAGGCCATTTGCAGGTTCCCTCAACATAGGTGGAGGCAGGGCTATCCCCCTTAGGCTTAATCACCAGTATAACACCCCAGGAACACAATAACCTCCTCCTCAGCCTCTCTCTCTATATTCCCACCCCAACAGACAGGAGAGCTCAGGGTCACAGCACACTGCCTTCAAAATCCATCCTGTAAGCTTTCGAGAAAGAAGTCTCTATAAGCCCCATATTTTTCTACCCTACCTCAAAGGTGATCTCAAGTACCAGCAAAGATCAGTCCAATTCACACAAGAGCAGAACCTGAGTACTGGGGACATCTAGACCTGTCCAGCTGAGAAACTCCGCATATCTGGTTTCTCAGAGTCCCACCTATGAAGGACCTATCGTCTCAGGGCCAAAGGCAGTGAAGGACCTCTCAACATACACCTATCATGTGGGCTGTGCAAATCCAGCAAAGTGGGTGTCTCCTTGTCTCTTCTTTTGCTCCCTCCTCCCTCCAGCCTGCCCTGCTGGCCCTCAGCTGGGCTTAGTGCCTCATGCTCCCCCTTCCCCAGTCCCTGAGGTCCCCACCGCTAGGTCCCATACCTGGGGAGACAATGCAGATGGCCATGAGCAGAACATGCTCCTCCTCGTGCAAGTTCAGCTTCTTCAGTCCCACCTGGAACTTGATGAGGGGCTCAATCAACTCCAGGCTGTGTCCAGCTGTGAGAGAGATGGCCAGATGCTGTGGGTAGAACTGAGGATCTGCCTACCCAAACCACCCCACCCCACCTCCCTTCCTGACAGGGCCTGCCTCTTACCCTTTTCTCCCTGTTGCTGCCTAGCCAACCCTGATATGCTTGATCGGGGCCCGTGACCCCAGGAAGGGTGGAATCAGAGTCTGGGAGCTGGAGAGGGAGGAGGTGGGGCCTGAAGGTACCTTTGGCCACATCGCTGATGCGGTACTTGTAGTCTTGGCTGCCACAGGTCCAGGACATGTCGTCCATGATGAAGGACTGGTTGGAGCGCAACATGATGACCTCAATGGCGCTTGACTTCAGTAGCACGATCTGGTCATCAGAAGTGAGGTCTCTGCCAGGGAGTGCAGGGAGGAGTTAGGTTACTGGTCAAGAACTTCTGGTAACGCAAACCAGTGTGCTGTGCACACAGGCACCTGCTAGGTGCCCAGCATGTGCCCTGGGTCCTTCAATGAAGAGCTGGGGGTCTGACTGGAAGGGAAAAGCTCTTTCCCTGGGGGAGAACATCTCAAGACCGTATTGTGCACCAAGGCCGGAAGAAAATCAGCTCAGTTACTAAGGCAGGGAAAATCCAGGGACTCACCAGTATCCTCTATGCAGCCAGAGCCATTAGGGGCAGGATGAAGAGTCTGGGGAAGTGCTCAGGGTTACAGACGGACTGTGGAGGTCAGCGAAAGGTATGGCCCCAGTCATCTTCAACCCCTCTCATGCCTTCTCTTTCTCCCCCTCCTGTCCTCTGGTTCTTCCCAGAAGTAAATCTCGGCCCACTTTGTCTCCAAGACATCTCTCCAGCCCTTGACCTCCTTCCCACTACCATCAGGACTGTTCTGGTTCAGATAGCCATAGCTTTCAGTTGCTTCTTAGAGCTCTGGAATCGAGTCTCTCTCTCTGTCTCCAGGGTGCTTATGGCTGCTGCAGGGAGATAGCGCCCACGCTTTGAAACCCTCACTGACTCTCAGCCCTTTCAGGATCAAGCCTGTATTTCCTCCCTTGGCTCCAACCTGTCTTTCCAGCCCTCTTCCCTTCACAAACTCCGCCCACCCTCCATTCTAGCAACTTCACACTGCTCCTCAATCAATGCTGGGCTTTCTCAAGCTAGCTTGCCTTTGGGCATGCGACAGCTCCAGCCAAGGATGCCTTGTGTCTTCTGCGGCACCTCATCTTCCTGAGTCTGAAGCCGATGAGGTCTCCCTTGGAGCCCCCCAGCACCCAGTTACCTTCAGAAGGACTGAAACCATTTCTTCATGGCCTGCTGCTTGCACACCTTCTTTGCCCTGCCCCTTCAGCTCTGCTCATTATGTGCTTGTCTGTGGCTCTGAACTGCCGGTAGGCAAGCTACTTGAGGGCCGGCACTAGTTCCCAACCACCTTAGCATTGCCTGCACAATGATTATTGAGCCCTGAGCACAGCAAGGTCAATAAATCTGTGCTGATGAGTCAAAAGGCCAATGACTAGTTCCACTATTCTGAGTCACGAGCTGGGCTTGCCTGAACATTGACAAGGAAAAAGCAGTACCCACGATCAACTTGCTTCCAGTTTTCCCTCCTTTTCTCCTCCTGACTGTCCATTTCCACCTGGATAGCTCGTGGAAGGGCTGCCAACCTCTCGGGGGCTGCAGCTTGGTACATGACAGGTGGGAGGCAGATGCTGATGGATGAGAGTTCTGTATTGACCAGTGGTAGAGGATGCTTAGGATGGCCGCAAAGGATCTGCATTAAAAAAAGACTCAGAGCGCTGGAGTTGGAAGACCACCCTTAGAGGCTATGTGATCCATTTCCTTCTTTGGCATTTCTTGCAGATGCAGGATCCTTCAGAGGCCAGGATACTTAAAGTCTTGTAATTAACCACGAGGTTGTTACCTCCTGGATTAGTAGCTTCTTCTATGGAGCTACACCCACTGCTTGTAGTTCTGTCCTCCCAAGGAACACAGAACCAGACTTCTCCATTAGCCATGGAGCATCTTTTAACCATTTAAAGAAAGCTACCATGCATTCCTGCGTCTTCTCCAGGACAGCTCCAATGACACAGTGCCTGGATGTGTCACCACCCTGAGCCTGGGTGGCTCAGTCGTAAAGCATCTGCCTTCTGCTCAGATCATGATCTCAGGGTCCTGGGATCAAGCCCCATGTACCTCTATCACTCCCCCTGCTTGTGTTCCCTCTCTCGCTGTGTCTCTTTCTGTCAAATAAATAAATAAAGTCTTAAAAAAATGAAAATAAAAACTACTGCCTCGTTTTGGTTTTAACTCATTATACAATAAAAGATGCTCATTATGAAATCATCAAAAAACACAGAAAAATATAAAAGCAAATAAAAATTGCTCATAACCACAATGATCACTTTGGTGTACTTCCTTCTTATCTTTTTAAAAATGCAAATCTCTTTTTAAACTTTATTTATTTGTGAGAGAAAGAGAGTGTGCACCTGTGCACACAGGTGTGTGAGTTGGGGGAAGGGCAGAAGAAGAGAATCCTCAAGCAGACTCTCTGCTGAGTGTGGAGCCCTTCTTGGAGTTTGTTCTCAGGACCCAAGAGATCATGACTTGAGCAGAAACCGAGTCAGATGCCCAGACGACTGAGCCGCCCAGATGCACCGCAAATCTCTCTTTTGCTCTGGAGATGTGCAGTGGGCTGTCTGGTAGTCCCCATCCCCAGGCAGAGCCCAGCCCCTGCTCTTCTTCATTCCCACCGTCCCTTCAGAGGGCCTCTCTGGGTTCTTATCTCTTTGCTGCAATTGTCTCAATGTCTATCTCTTCCATCAGACCCTGAGCCCTGGAGGTCAGGAACTGTGCCTAGTCAATTTGTATCCTTCATAGTTTATGGAAGAAAGGTGTTTGTTACATAGATGACCAGATGAAGACAGAGAGGATGGGGGAGGAGGGATGCACTTAGACTTTAGGCCTTTCACCCAGGAAGGAGTGGGTGAATAGAAATGGCAGCGAGGTCAAAGGTCTTTTGCCCAGTGGGCTGGGCTCCAGCTGCTTTGGCCTGGTCCCTCTTACACCTCTCTTGGCAATGAAACCTGGGGTCCTTGTTTCTTAGGTCCAAGATGGCATCAGGCCATTTGGATGCCGCTCCTGATTTCACTTCCTCCAGGCCTTCCTTTTCTTCTTTTCTTTTTTCTTTTTTCTTTTCTTTGCTTTTATCCTCTTCCTTTTCTTCTTTCTTTTTTCTTTTCTTTTCATTTCTTTTCTTTCTTTCTTTCTTTCTTTCTTTCTTTCTTTCTTTCTTTCTCCTTCCTTCCTCCCTTCCTTCTTTCTTCCTTCCTTTCTTCCTTTCCTCTTTCTTTCTCTCTTTCAGACTTTATTTATCTATTTGCCAGAGAGAGACAGTACAGGAAGGGGGAGCAGCAGAGGCAGAAGGAGGAAACAGACTCCCTACTGAGCAGGGAGCCTGACATGGGGCTCGATCCCAGGACTCTGGGACCATGACCTGTGCAGCAGGTAGATGCTCAACTAACAGAGCCACCCCAGCACCTGTACCTCCAGGCTTTTCTTTTGAAGCTTTGAGGGCAAGAGATTGGCGGGGTGCTGACAGAGAGACTGAGGGAGGGGAGGTGGGATGCAGGATCAGAGCCAAGACACACCGCAGTGCCAGTGCCGCTGACACCCAGCCCAGCCTATTCAGTCCTGCCCCACTTTGGTCCCATGCCTGCACCCCCCACCCCCTCACTCACCCACACAGAAGTCTCATCCTGCCCTCCCCACTCCCTCCACCCAAGCCTACAGGCAGCAAGATCAAAGCCACCAGGGACACAGCCAGTCTTCTCTCACTTCTTGGAAAAATAGAATCCTTAAGCACAGAAACCAGCAGAGCTGAAGAGCTATGGGTCTGGCTCTACCTGGGCCCACCAGAGTCTGGGCTCTGGCCTTGGTCCAGGCTCGGTGTCACCTCTGTCCAGTCACAGAGAGTATCCACATCAGTATTCCCCCACCCCCAGAGTTCTTGGCCAGGCCTGTGCCATTTTTACTAGGACACCTTCCATTCTGAAGTCATATTGAAGAGAGACAAGCCAACCGAAGCAAGTGCAGGATTGATGTAACTGATCTGGGATCAGCAGCTGGATCGATTCAGTGTCGGCTCCTACATACCTTACTTCGGCCATGACTGCGCGGCTAGACTAGGGAACTGTGGAGAATGAGGTTGGACAGGGAAGGAAGAGGGCAGACTACAACCCATCGTTGGAGAGAGACATCAAGGGCGGGGTCATGCTATTTGTGCCAGAGGATATGTGGCAAGGGTAAGGGATGGGGACCAAGGGCGCGGGAGAAAAATGGGGGTTTGGCTTACTTACTACAGGGTGGGGGAGGACGTGCAGCACTGAGGTCATCTGGTTAAACAAATGGCTTTTTAAGGACAGTTTTGCCATGTGTGCCATCCCAGCCACCACTTAGACTCAGCAAACCCGGGCATCTGGACAGAGCTCCCCACTGGGCTAGGCAAGATGAGCCCTGCACAGATAAGGACTGCTCTCTGGAGCTAGGAGAGAAGCTGGGGGCTCCCACGTATCTGTCAGCTTGAAGTGTTTTTGTCTCTAGCTGTTTACACAAAACAAGACTTTGGAACAGACTGAGTTTGCAAACACTAACTTGAAGAGCGTGGGAGGGAGCTGGAACTTGAGCTAAGCAGAATGTGTTGTCAGTTCCAAGGAAAGGCTCTGGAGGGCAAGTCCCAGGCCCAGCACTGAGCTCACAGGGGACACTCCGAAGCTCATTCCTGCTGGACGCCACAGCGGCCCCTGCTCCTTCTGCCACCAAAATGTGCAATGCGGCAGGGGGGTCTCTAGGGTGTCTCGATGCAGTAAGCAAGTTTGCGGTTTTTCTCTTCTTTGCAATTTTCATATAAATACCCGGGGAAGAGCACAGGAGAGCCCCGGGTATCTGAGTTGCTGAGCGGCATAAAATCACAGAGCCGGCTGCCTCAGAGCAGACACAAACTGGGAAGAACTGGGCTGGGCACTCTAGTTCGTGACCATCTAGCCATCAGTGCCGTCCCTGAGACAGTGACTGATGGCTTCCTTGCATGGCAGAGAGATTCACAAAACAAGAAATAGCCCATCACATTAGTTTCCATTCAGAGCTGGCCAATGTCGAATAATGTGGGGCTTCCAGCATTTCAGCACAGAATCTGAACATCGGTATCTAGAAAGCACTCGGAACCCCCTTCTGCGGGTAACTGCAAATATTGCTCCTTGAACTGATGTCAACAATAATTGCTAGTGATTTCTTTCTTTCTCTTTCTCAACTACATTGTATGTGTATTGTGTAGCAATGCTCCAACAATATAAATAATGTGTCAATTTGGCTATAACTACCTCCCAACATTCTACTAAAAGCAGCTATACTCTCTTACTTTAAGAATAGTTAACACTGCATGGCTATTTAATGTAAGTATATGAGCCATTATTACCAAAACGATAAAAGAGTTGAGTGAAATTTGTATCAATGGGTCTATAACAGAGGATCTTTACTCCAGTAGCACTCCTTACACCTGTCTGTTTTGGCAAAGATCTCAGTATGGTCAGGAAAAGGCCTTTTCACAGAAATTTGGGTGAAGGAGGCCCAGGTTATGTGTGTAGGGAAACCTGTATCCCTCTGGGAACCCTAAATGATTTCACAAGTTGCCTTATGGAATCCTTTCTCCTCTCTATCACTTCATTTTGTTTTCAGATTTGGGTGTGGAGTGCTAATGGAGGTCTAATTTGAAGGGTTAACATGAAGATTAGACCCAAGCCAGCTGGAGTACACATGGCAGTGAACTTGGAATTCTAGAACTTGGCTCTGACACATACTGGCTCCAGCACAGGCAAATGATCCTGGCTGGCCACTGAACCTCTCTGGGCTTCTGTTCTGTCATCCAGAAACTGTGGGGGATGGGTGGCTTCCCAGCACTGGCCTGCTGGGTAACACTGGATGGGCTGTCCTTCCCAGAGATTCTGACGTAGGAGGCCTGGGGTAGCGTCTGGGTCTCTATTTTGGGAAGTAGTGGACTGGTGATCTCCTGGCCGTCTTCTAGTTCAGTCTAGGAGTCTGACTCTTCTCACCTGAACCCTGGAATCATCTTGGCAAAGCCGATGACCTTTTGGATGCTGTAACTGACCAGGTCAGCCAGATGGGGCAGCATGGAGAGCTGGGACAGGTCCAGGGTCAGAAAAGAGTCATCTGCCTCTTCTTCCCTCAGATCCAGATTGGAGAAGCTGGTCGGCTCCATCACATCTGGGGAAGGGTGAGGAGAGAGAAAGAGCTGCTTAAGGATACTTGAGCCAGATGCCTTCCTGCTTGGTCCTATGAGGACCTCCCAAGCCCTAGCCGTAGGGCTAGCCAGGAATGCTGTAGTGACCTCCTCTCTCCACCGTCATTCTTCAGCCCAGGCTTTCCTCTAGGACTCCCCCTGGCTTTTCTTTCAAGCAGAGCAAAGCAGTAAAATCAAAGATCAGAGATATTCCAAGAAATGAGATTTCATCAAGCCATGATTTTACAGACCACATGTTGGTTCTAATGGCCTCAAATTTGGAATTGATGAACTAAGAGAAAACAACATTTAACCTCACTAGTGATCAAAGCACTACAGAGTAGAACATCTAGACTCTTCACCTATAAACTAGAAACAAATATGTTTAAATGTGGATGCCAGTGTCAAGGAATTAGGCAATCCTTGTGCCATGGGCTACTAAAGGAAGCATACATTTGTGCAAGTAATCTAGAGCACTATTTGATACTAGGCGTCAGAAGCTGACAACTATGTATATTCTTCAACCCGTAATCCCACTTCCCTAAACTCATCCTAAGGGAAAAAAAAACTGGAATAAGGGCAGATATTTAGGCGCATGCATACTGTTATCTTATGAAAAGCTGGGACACGGGGGCGCCTGGGTAGCTCGGTCATTAAGTGTCTGCTTTCGGCTCAGGTCATGATCCCAGAGTCTCAGGATCCAGCCCCACATCGGGCTCCCTCCTTGATGGGAGGTCTGCTTCTCCCTCTTTCCCTCCTTCTGCTTAAAGATTTTATTTACTTATTTGACAGAGAGAAACACAGCTAGAGAGGGAACACAAGCAGGGAGACTGAAAGAGGGAGAAGCAGGCTTCCCACCAAGCAGGGAGCCCAATGTGGGGCTCAATCCTGGGACTCCGGGATCGTGACCTGAGCCGAAAGCAGACGCTTAATGACTGTGCCACCCAAGTGCCCCTAAATAAAATCTTTAAAAAAAGCTGGGACACAATCTGATTAGATATGTTATTGTACATTCATACCCCAGAATACTAGCCAGTCTTTAATCATATATTCCAGAGGTATGTTGATGACATGGAAATATGCTACCATGTACTGTTAAAAGGAAAAAACAAGTTCCCAGATTGTGTGTAGCATAATTCCACTTGGAAATATACATATGCATTTAAAGAAAAGAAAAAAAAAAGATGGGAAAGAGACACATCACAGTGTTAAGAGTGATTACCTTTGTGTAGTAGCTTTAAAGATTTTACTTATATAAATAGATATATTTATTATATATATAATTTAGCTGATATTTTCTGAATGCCTATAATAAACATGTATTATTTTGCTTAATATTTTTAAATTGAAAACATGAATTGGAATTTTATTATTTATTTATTTATTTATTCATTTATTAAATTAAGTAATCTCTATGCCCAACATGGGGCTCAAATTCATGACCTCAAGATCAAGAACCGCATGCTATGTCAACTGAGCCAGCCAAGCGTCCCTTTAAATCAACATTTGCTATATTGAACTTAACATTGGTGGGGCTGAGCACCTCATATCAATTAACCTATGAGGATATCAAAACTATTAAATAATATGGAATTATTAAAAGCTGAATGTATGTCATGCAGCCCGATCCTCATCAATGCAAACCAGTGGCCCACCAAGTGAAAAAAGCAGCAAAGTAGGGAGAGGAAATTAACACTTGGGAAGAATCCCTATAAGCCGAGGCGCTCAAAGGGTCAGTCAGTCTCCGCCATGTCCCTGATCACCTCCCTGCTGTCACTCCTGGGTGGGCAAATATCATGTCTGGCTCCAGTGCCATCCTTGTCCAGCTGATACTGATGCCTCTCCCAGCTTTTGAGATCTAGACCCAGATCCATCAATAAGTCTGAAAGTACCATATCTGAGGGTTCTAGTTCCCCAGAGGGAAGGGGTTTTCCCAATTCTGCCTTCCTTCAGGATCCACGCAGAGGGCAGCCAGGTGGGGTGAGACATGGAGGGATGAAGGACAGGGGTCGGGGGAGGATGGAGCAGGAAGATGAAGAAGAAGGTGGGAAAGGACCATCAGAAGGAAAGCAAGGATTAGCTGGAGATGATGGGTCATTTGATGCCATGGTGACCCCTCCAGAGCTCAGAGTGGGTGGAAGGTAGGCTGCAATGGGACCCACATGCTCTCCCTCCACTCTGAATGTCACCTTCTAGGCTCTGATGACTGTCGTTAATGATATTATTTTGTATATTTGAAAGTTGTTAAGAGAGTAGATCTTGAAAGTTCTCAGCACAACGAAAATAAACACGTGGTGACTGTGAGGTGATGGGTCCTAGCTCTACCTGCCATGGCAATCATTTTGCAATATACACATGTATGCAATTATTATGGTGCATACCTGAAGTGAATACAATGTTCTATGTCAATTATATCTCAATGAAACTGGAAAAAAAAAAAACAGAACCCCTCAAAAAGTGAAGGGTCAAAATACCGGTTAAAGGAAGCAGGTTGCCCACAGGGAGGAGGGTAGAGAAGTCCGGCATGGAGGAAAGAGCAGGGACTCTACAGACAGACCCCGCCCGGCCAGAGCCCAGCTTGGCATCCTCCCCACTGGGCCCTTGGGCTAGTTAGCGCTCTTCTGTAAACAAAGGGTGGGTATTCTGAGGACACTGTGTGGCACACAGTATACAAGTGCTACCCTCCCATCCACGGGCAAGTGGACGCTCTGGGCTGTTTTCCCACTGCTGGGCTCATCGGGGCATGCATCGACTCACCTACAGAGGCTGTGTAGTTATCTGAGCAGGAGGAGGATGAGTCCCCAGAGAGGCTGGGCGTCTGGACAGAGGAGGGCCTCGAGGAATGGCTCCCTCCACCCTCTTCCCCACGAACTGGAGGCTGGAAGGGAGAGATGGGCTCATTTGCCTACCTTATTCCTGATCTCCAGCAGGAGGGGCTTCCAGGAAGGCCTGTGGGAGGGGGAGGCCACCCCCATTTCACAGCAGCCTCCCCGCTGCCCTGGTTTCTGGCTGGCCCCGGCCCCCACCCTGCCGTCCCCTCTCCCGACCTCCAGCCCCAGCGGTGGCTCTTCACCCCACAAACTCATCCCTTCCTGGCCAGCCCGCGAGAGGACGCACCCGGAACTGGGTGAAGTCTGCATAGGTGGGGTCGTAGGTCTTGTGGTGGGCGTCCAGCAGGATGGCGATGATACGCTGCTGCTCCTCGGACAGCTTGGGCCGCAGACTGTCCTTCAGGGCTTCCTCCTCCTTTCGCTTCAGGATCATCTCCCGCTTCCGCTGCACCTCCTCGTCCGTCAAGATGACTGTGGTGCGAGAGGGAGGCTGTTGGGAGGGCTGGGCCCGCAGCTCCTCCGAGAAACCTTCCCCCAGCCGCTCAAGGCACAAGATTGGAGGGGCACACAGGGTGATGGTGGGGGCTTCCCACCATGGGGGACTCCGGCCCACACTGTGAACAGAAAACTGGGTTTCCTATTGAAAAGGCAGGTTCATGAGAGAAGAGGGAAAAGGATCTGAGAAGTGGGATGTTTGGGCATTACTAGTGAGTCTGGGTTCTTAAGAGCAAGCGATCAGACTCTGGGCAAACTGAACTCTCTGGGCTTCTGTCATCTCATTAATCAAACAAGCAGTTTGCTCCGTTAAAACCTCTCTTAAGGCCCTTTTGTGGTTCCTTTCTCCAGAAAACGTGTACGTGGGGTGACAGAGGGGTGGCTGAATGGTGGCAGAGTGGCAGCCCCCATCTTGGAGGATGGACTGTTTTGAGAACTGAATGCATGCGCAACAGACCAACGGCTCATTAAATGTCAATCCCTGTCTCTTCTTCCTCACATTCATTGCCTGTGATCCCGAGGAGGACATGGGGGCAAGGGCAGCGAGAGTCGTTGTGTGGCCAGTCCCCGTGTCGGAAGCTAGGAGATGCTGAAAGACGCCCTCTGCATGGTCATTCGCATGTCCAAGTTTCCAGGCGTGGAACTCAGGCATCTGATCTACTCTGACCAACTTAGGAAGACTTCGTGTTTTGGGTTTTCTGCAAAACAACCCCTCCTCCAGCCTGTCCATTCTTGAAAGTTCTGCCCAGGGAAGTTTTTGAGCCCTCTAGAATTCCCAAAGATAACACCTCGAAGCTCTCACCGGCTGTTCTCTCCAGCTGCCAGCCAGCATGTCCGATGATGGGGAGACCCTGCACCCCCTGGGCTGGGCAGCTGCCCGGGAGGGTGGGGCTGAGAGCAGGGATGCCTGGCACAGCAGCGAGGCAAACAGACCTCCTGCCCGGGGCTTGCAGAGCGCTGACGGCAGGAGTGGGCACTCGGGCCCTCGGCCTGTAGCTACTTGCCGTGTGCTGGTGTTGCCAGGACTTCTGCCCACAGAGCTGGGGAGTTTCACAAGAGCAGGGAAAGCAACCAGAACCCCAGGATGGGTAGGTTCCGGGCTTCAAGAGCGGCCCACTGGTGCAGACCCCTCGGGTGAGGGCAGAAGGAAAGAAGCTGGTGGGAGGTGAGGGAGAGCCTGCGGGGTGTGGGTGCAGGGGAGTCGGCAACCGGAGCCTCAGTCACAGCAGGAAGGGAAGCTTGTGGCGAAGGACGGCATGTTCCCTGCACATGAGGTAAGCCATTCTAAGAGGAGGCCTGGAGGAGGCCACACCCAGGTGACTGACTCACCTGCCCCAAGAGCTGCCAACCCTCTCCCACAGTGGGTGTCTACTCAGACCCCATGAGGTCAAGTGGGGTGGAAGAGGAAGGAGCAGGGAGCATTGAATTCAAGGCAGGGTAGGGGGCCCTCACTGGGGAATCCAAGAGTAGGTGTCTGGTCTTTCCTGCTCCCCTGAGGGTGGATTCTGAGGGTGGTGGGGTGAGGGGGCAAGTGGGGGTCCTCTGGCACTCAAGCCACAGGCATCCATGGACATGCTTCTCAGATTGACTGGGCTTTGATAATCTCTTGGGATTCTACGACGTCACTCTCCTGCTCAGAAACTGTTTCTGGATCCTTCCTGCTCACCATGGTCCAAATTAAAGTCAAGATTCTCCATGATTTTACTTCTTCTAACTTTCCAACCTCCTTCCCTCATGCCTCTGGACACAGCTTCCGCTCTGGTCATGTTGAGACTGCTGGCCTGCAAATATGACCTGCTCAGTCTTGTCACACATCTCCATTCATGCCGGCTGCCTGTCCAACTGGGTCTTCTCTGCCCCATAGCTGCTCCAGTCCTATCCATTCTCCAGCACCCAGCCTCCAGCCCTCTTTTACCATGAACCCTTTCTGGGTTGCCCCAATCTGCACTGAGCTTTCATTTCTTGTTTCTGTGGTATGTCTACTGTCTCCCACACAACTGTCTTCCACTCTGTAATAGTTATGGTTAGTATAGCCTCCAATAAATGCCTGTATGGAGAGAACGTAAGATGTTCAATAGCTCCTTCAGTAGCCCAGTAGGCTACCTGGGTTTCCCTCCTAACAGCTAGCCCAGTGAAGCTTCCCGGCCATGGTGTTGGCTCAACAGTCTGAGAGATTGGATGCCTGACACATCTACACTGATTGTACCTGCTGTGTGCTAGTCATTGTCCTTTGCTCAGGAAATGACAGGGACAAGTGCACCAACACTGTGTGTGTTCTACCATGTCGGGATGGCACATGCCAAATGTCAGTCCACCAGGTAACTGAGCCTGGCTCAACTTTTCAACTTAAATAACTGTGATTGTGATATTTTCAAGACAGAATACCTTGTAGCAGAACATCCGTAACATCATGTAACCTTTACTTGATGATTCAGAGGCATCCTTCAGATCCATTATTGGACTTTGCAAGAGCAGGGTTATGACCTCAGGACTGTACAGGGCTGTGTCCTTGCACTATATGACTCAGCCCATACGATTCGGACTTCTTGTGCTATGTTTCATAGCTTTCAATCTCCCCCTCTCTGGCAAGCTCTATGTTGGCTCTTCTTATCAGTGACTGTCTCTGGGTGGTGGTGGGGTGCCTTTCTTCCCCTAAACAGTTAACTGCTAGTCTTTTAGGGAGCTGGAAATCCTGGTGATCAAGTTTTAGGTAAGAAAAAGTCATGTTAATAAAAATGGATAAAAAATAAAGAATTTTTTTATGTATTGGGCACGATGCTAAATGCTTCTTAAATGTGAGCTCACAGACATTTAGTCCTCCTAACAACCTCTTAGGCAAGCGCTATGACTCGCATTTTGCAGATGAGGGACCGAGGCGCAGAGGCTGCGTACTTGCTACAAGTCACACGGCTAACACATGGTGAAGCTGATACTCAGGCCTGGGTCGTATGGTTCCGGAGCTCGTGGCTGTAACTACCGTCCCAGAGCCCCTCGGATTATAAATGGCTATGACTGCTCCGTGGGACACTTGTCCTCAGCCGTGGAACACACAAATGTTCCAATCCATCTGAAGAGCATGAAAAAATAAAGTAGCAAAGTTTGTAAATGATTTACTCTAAAAGGACAAAGTTAAGAAGATTCAAGGTTACTCTTATGACATTGTTCCTCTCAATCACTGTATCAAATGGTGACTGCCATCCGGTATGCAGTACTAGAGAAAAAAAGTTGAGATCTGGCATTTTCTACCAGGGCTACCAATCACCCTACCCCCCATCCCCGCATCCAGGCAGCAGTATCTGGGGACGGAGTAAGTCATCGGGCTCTCACATGCGCAGATGCTTTTGTGATTTAGGAACTAAGTCTTTATTTAAAGGGAGCTACTAATTTCATAGGAAATTTAAAAAAAATCTTTTTCTCAACGAATCGCTACTGAAAATGCCGTTATTACCATGTAGGAGGACACGTGTTTTGGAGTTGGAAGCCATTGATCTGGAAGAAGAGCAAACAGTTTCTGAAAGGGCATTTGATGGGCTCTCCAAGGAATAAGGCACATGAGCCGTGCCTGGGGCCTTGTGAAACCCATATGGCAGCTCAGTAACTTCTCTGCCTTCCTTCTAGGCTCCCCGCTAAGTGTGAACAAGGCTTTATTCCCATGCAAGAGGTTCTCTGCTTCATGAAGTCTACAGTTGCCTTAAGAAGGCGAGGTCTGAAAGCATGAGCCACTTAAAACCCCCCCAAGTTGTCCCTGGTGGACTAAGGACAACGTTAGAGAAGAGAACATAATGTCTTTCCAAAATAATGACACAGGCAATATCAGATTTGGGAGATCTTCCTCCCCTGCAGACCAGTGGGAGATGCAGAGGTGCAAAGAAGCATACTGGGGAGCTATTACTCAGTCATTCACCACATATCTACAGAGCACCCATGCTATGCCAGGCGCTGTGCTAACACAAGGTGGGAAAGACATACCTCTGTTAAAACTGAAACAAATTCAATAAAGGTGTTTTTGTGCAGGACAGGCCAACAAGAAGCAAGAATTCAATGAAAGTTCCTGTTCCAAGAACAAGGTCAAGTCAGCTAGGACTTGAAGAGAGAGAAAGGGAGTCTTTGGGGGGGGGAACAGTGTCTTGAGCCCATCCCTTGGGGACCAGGCAGTGCCTGGAGGAACTCTGGCCCACTGAGGGTGCCTAGTGGGAGGCGCGAGGGTGGAGTCCTGAGGCCTGGCTTTTGGAAGGAAAGAGGCCTAGGTTAGAATGCCACTACCCTACAATCTTATTAGCTCAAAGCCATGGCATTGGAATTCCTCTGAGCTTCCCCAGCTATGAAAAGAACACTATGGAAGTATTCACCTATTTAGGGATTCTTGGGAGAATTTAATAAGAAGGGGCCTGTGTTTGATGCAGTTAGGTGCTTGATAAACGTTTGTTCCCACACCCGTCCCTTTCCCCTTCCTGAGCTCCATTTAGAGAAGGGCCCCCTCTCTGCTTCTGGCAGAAGGGAGCCTGTATTTGCAGTGCCCTTCAGAGGGAGCCCTGGGGTGTCCTGTGGTTTTACAAATGTTGACACAAAATTGTCTCTGGGCGGTTGAGCCTTAAGGCAGAGCTCTTGTATCATGTTCTGAGCTGGGAGCTCTGGGCGCAGACCCCTCCGATGGACTTCTCTCAGCTGGGCTGACTTGAGGCCGAGAATTATAGCCCTTCCTGAAGGACCATCCCTTGGAGTAGCAGAGAGAAAAAGCCTAGTGCTGGCTCAAGATCTTCATTTAACCGGAGCTCTGTGGCCCAGACTCCAAGAGCTCAGCTCTACCAGCCCACGGCTCCCCACAAGCACATCCTGAGAGTGGGGGACACGGGGCTGCACTGGGCATACAGCAGGGTGGGGTGCGGGGCTCATCTGGAGAAGACGGGGCTGGGTTTGGGGTCGCTGAAGCACAAAGCTGTTGGGGTTTAGGGTGGGCATCCACTTCTGGATTGCTGGCCCCCATCACCACACGGTGTTCCTAGGGGTACCCGATGCACCCAAGACCTGTTCATCACTGTGGATGATACAGTGCTGTCTTTGGGGACCAGAAGAGATCTAGAAGCAGCCATGGAGACTTGCCTTCTGATTCCAATCCTGATATGTTCACCTTTCTGAGTCTCAGATGATTTCTAAGTATTCTTCCTTTCGAAGTTGATAGGACAGCTCCTTCCTCCTGAGACATCGGAGAGGAGCGTCCGGGACATCAGTGAGGCTGGCCCTGCCCAGAACCTCTGGGGCAGAGTCTTACGAATCCCAGCGAACCGCGCTGTTCTTGGTTGGCAGAGCCTCAGAGCCAGGCTCCCTGCCCTGTGGAGGATGTGCGCCCCTTGAGGACAGGAGCAGGGACTGTGCCCATGGCGTCTTGTTTGCGTCCACACTGGTGGCTCGCACGGAGCAGGCCGCTCTACGCCAGTGTGTGAGAAGCCGCATGAGGCTTGCAGTCTTGGGCTCCTGTGTTCCAGGATAAACACAGGAGTCGGGCGGGGCAGGGGACGGCCCTAGGAGAGACCAGCGTGTCCAGGCCTGCACTCTCCCATGGGGGCAAGGAGCAACAACAGCCTGGAAACTTCTTCAAGGCCTGCCAGGCTGACTGGGGAGCCGGGATCAGGAATGAAGGGCTGGGACCCACCAGGGGGAGCCTGTCATGGTCCAAGCAGGAGGCCCCATGTGAGGGTCTTTGTTCTGTCTCTGTTCCCCAACAACAGAGGATTTTTTTTTCCTATCAAGGAAGAAATGTTCCATCCCCTAAGCACTGTCCTGTGACTCTTCCCTTGTGGTGGACACATCTTTTCCCGTATCTGCCTCCCTCACCCCCAAAACCAATAGCCCCAGAACCAGGAGGGCCTCCAGGCGTGTTTCCATTTGAGTACCCCTCCTAAGCCTCCTCGGGCCCGCGGCTTAGCTTGTCTGGGGGCCGAGGAGGGGAGTGGCATGCAGACAGCAGACAGGAGTGAGCGAGAGGCAGAGCAGGGCAGAAGGTGTAGAGGGCCCCCATGCCCAGGCCGGCCCAGGGCCCTGGTCTCCAGCTCAGAGAAAGCTGGGCTAGCCCCTCCCACGGTCCGCTGAATTCAGTGGCTACTCTGGTTACCAAGTAACTGGTACGAGAGCTCGAGAGCTTGGATGCAAAGTCCAGGGGTTGTTTTTAACCAAGGGTTAGAAGAGGTCAGTCTGCCATTGGTCCTCTCCTCCAACCCCAGAGCTAGACAGGAAGTCCTGTAGGACTGCTCTTCTCTCTCCCTCTGGATCCAGAAGGCCATCCTAAGGTCCAGTTCTTCCCCTCATAGGGTCTCTCCCTCTGGTCTCTCCAGGGCTCCAGCCCGCGATCTGCCCTTGGGGCCAGAGTGGCCCGAAGGCCGAGGCGGGGCGGGACCCGGATGCCACCAGGCTCCGAATACTTCTTCTCCCCCAAACTCCCGCCCCTCCCCAACTTCAGCAACCTACTTTCCCAAAGTCCAAACAACCCTGGGTCCTCGAGCCTCATCTTTTTCCTGAAGGTCCAGGAGCAGGGAGGTGAGAATAGCCATCCGTCTTGGAGGAGGACGGATCTGGGGGCTCAAGAAGGCAGTGCCTGCCTCTCTCTCCTCACAGGCCCCACACAGGATGGGCCTTTCCCAGGATTCAGAGACACAGATCCGACCAAGGCTTGCAGGACCCGCTTGGGACCTCCGACCCTGTTGTTCTGGTCACAGGGCCCCAGCTCCAGGACCCCAGTGCCAGTAGCCCCAGGGAATGGCGCACATACCCCTCCTCAGGCCAGGCCTGCCTAAAGAGCAGGCAACCGTCCGACCGTCCCCTTCCAGTGCCACCCCCTGCCCTGCCCCGGACACTCACACTCCTTCATCATGCCGATGTCCACGCAGCGCTTGAGCCGGCAGGCCTGGCAGTGGCGGCGGTTGTCCTTGGTGATGCGGCAGTCCCCGTTAAAGGGACAGGTGAACAGTGCCTTCCGCTTCATGCTCCGCCTGCCCCGGGAGAAAGCACACGCCACCTCTGGGTCACCCACTTTCCAGCCCCAGCCCTGGCTGCCTGCAGGGGCTGGGACCACCAAGACCTGCTCATATAAGGCCCCCCGGATCTCGGATCTCCATGTCAGTCACCGAAGATTTGGGGCCCAGCCCTGGCCACTGTCAGTGCCCACCACTCCCCTTCCCCACGCTCCAGCCTCCGCCTCCTTCTTTCAAGCCTACTCTGCTCCCATCATCGCTTTAATTTACTTTTTTTTTAATGTTTGAACAGAATTATTTATTATCACTTTCATTTTTTTTTTTAAAGTGAGCTCTACACCCCACATGGGGCTTGGATTCATGCTCCTGACATCAAGAGTCATCTGTTCTACTAACTGAGCCAGTCCGGCACCCCTGATTTACTCTTAGGGCACTCTACTTCCCACTCTTTATTATTATTATTATTATTATTATTATTATTATTATTATTACATAGGAAATACATGAGTGAATTAGCCTAGTGACATTTCAAACTACCAAAACCTGCAGAGTTGTAGTGAGCCATTATGCGAGGTGAGGACATTGGGGCAGCTTTAAGTCCTCCAGAGTCTGGAGATCTGTGACTACAGCAGCCCTTTCTGGGGACAGACAGGTGCACGGGTGCGCAGAGAAGGGAGAAAAAGCCCAAACCATAGCTCGAGGCATCCGGATCACACACCCAGAGAGAAAAGGCCAGATGAGTGGGCGGGAGCCCTGAGGTCTGACCTGGGCTTTCTGAAAGGCAGAGGGAGGAAGGGTTCTGCCAGGACAGAAACCTGCCGAAGGTTCTTAACTTAGGAAGCCAGGACCTCCGGACCCCTAGTATTCTATGTAAAATTGTGTGTGTAGGGGGCTGCACACACTTGTGTGTCCATGCGTGCGTGTGCAAGCTTGAGGGCTCATTTTCCTAATTCTGGCCTTCAGCTGTCAGCCACACCGCATGGGACTTTCAGGAGGCACGTCACCTGTGTCCTAGAGATTCCTCATACCCTTTCCAGCCCCAGTAGGGGCAGGCCCCTGGTTTTTTGGTTGTTGTTGTTGTTTGTTTGTTTTTAGGTGTTTTTCCCCCCCAAGACAGGTGACAGGATTTAGTTGGGGAAAGATGGTGGCAGAATTACTTTCTTTGGGACCAACTGCATCTTCCAAGGAGATGTTCAAACTTTGTGAGCAAAGGCCCAAGTCCAACCATTTTTCTCTCTCAGAAATGAGCTGGTCACACAGCAGTCATGTTTCTTGGTGAAAAATGACTCACTGTTCACGTTCACTAGAAGATAAATAGGGTTTAGGGCAAACATGCTCACTGGTCGGCATGGGCAGATGGGGACCCATGGGATAGAGGAGAAGAGAACACAGAAATGACTGGCCAACTGTCACAGGTAATCAGACTCGGAGATGAGGGGATCTGAGAGACTATTGGTGTACCTCCTCATTTTATAGGTGAAAGCACTGAAGGGAAGAAACTTATCAGTGAGGGGATTCACCAAGAAGAGAAGGCTCTCCAGTTGGCTGTTAGAGATGTGAGGCTTGGCTTTTCACTTCTGGGACTGAACGCACTGCTTGCATCCCTAGAACCTCAAGGTGCTCAATGAAGTGTAGCCTACAGGCAAACAGCTCCAAGCAGCTGGCCCTGGAAAACAACTCAAGTCCAAGGATGACCCAGTGGCCTACAAGGTAACTGCTCTTGGTTTTGGACCTTGGCCCCCAGGACCCTCCTGTTGCCCCTCTCCTGACCCCAGGGGTCTCCTGACCTCCAGTATACCAGGCTACAAGGGGAGGTGGAACAACATGAGGCTATGGGGGTCAAAGGCCAGCCCACCAATGGCCACACCCGCCCTGTGGTGACTACCCAGGGAGCGATCACAGACTTTGGCCTACTTTTATGGAAACAGAAAGTCTTTCTCCTTGAGCCTCCAACCATCTCTTGTAGCTCTCCAGAAGGACAGGCAAATATGGAAGTACCTTAGCTCCCCCGAAATGAGCTACTACCATCACACGGGACAATGAGATTGATTTACCCCTTTACTCCTTCCCCTCCTTCCCACTCACAGTTCTTGAAGCTCCGCCTGTTACCACAAATGTCCAGGCCCCAGGATGCCCGTAATTCTCTCAACTTACTCAAGGGCCAGAAGTTTCTAATTCAGAGTAAACTCTCATTTCCTTTTTTTTTTTTTTACAACCAGGCACTTTGCCCAGGAGCTGAGGGTCTGCTCTATCCTCCCACCCACTGTCTTGTCTGGCTCAGAGCGCTTCCTGTTAATTCTCTAGGGCTTTGGGCACCAGGAGGAGCAAACCACACGTGTTATACCTCAAGACACATGAGCCAAAGGCTGAGAGCTTCCTGAGCCCCAGGTGGGAGGCAGCCCACATCCCCCGGGGACCTGTGTCTCCTTCCTTGGGCTCTAGGGAACCTGCCTCTCACTCTCACTGTGGGGCACATCCCCCAGCTGAAAGGTGGCTCAGAAGGAGGTTGTGGCACTTTACCATATTTCTTTGTTCTTCTTCACTGTCAATCTGAAACCCACCCCAGGCTTCCACACCCAGGAATGCTGGAGAGAGCCACTTGGCCCGGCCCTGCTGGAGAGCAGGAATGGATTCTAACAAAGTTCCCCCCAAATGCAGAGCTGGCTTCAAAGAAAACACGGAGGAGAAGAAACCTCAGTGTCCTTGCTCCCAGCTTAGCAGTTAGAGTAGGAAGCTCATGAATACTGAGATGCAAAGCAGGAAGAGGAAAAGGGGGAGGAGAAGGGAAGGAGGGAGGGAAGGAAGAAAGAAAATGTTAAAATTCCTTCCGGCCAGGACACGTTATTCCACCGCAAGGTTCCCACTCGTGCTTTTCACCCTTTGCCATACTTTGTCCCAAAGAACACCACATGTTTCTACGGTATTTGAATGATGTGGAAAGTAGCCTATAAATTTATGGAGGTATTGAATTATTATTATGAAAAATTATGTTAAGCAGCTCTTCCCTGGTTCCTCTAAATATGGAACCAGAGACAAGACCCCAGAATTGTAGCCAGGAAGATGGAGGTTAGCTATCACTAAGAACTGTCACACTCTGGAGTGTCGATCAATGTTCAGGGGAGGGAATGCTGCCTTGCCAGTTCCAACAGGGAGACCCAGATCCCACCCCCCACCCCCAGGCTTTCAGGTGTGTCCAGCTCAGCAGAATTGCCAGGTCTGTGGGTCCCCCGGGCTCTGGGGCGCCGTTCTTCCCCATTCTCCTGCCTTCTAAGGGCACTTCCACACATGTGGCTGCCATCTAGCCTCTGCCCATGAGGAGTCAGGGCAGCCAGACCAGCCAGCCCTGGCTCTGTGCTTTGTCCTGAAGATCCACACCCTGTCCTGCCTTCCTCCCCATGTTAATTGTTTGTGAGCTGCTTTGGTTTTGAGAAACAAGAGCTTCGAGTTTCCAAGGAAGTCCATTGCTCTAGCTGCTCTCTGAGCCTGGACCCTGTCATCCTGTGGATAGTTGGCAAATTATACCCCAGCTCAGGAAGGAGCGGTTGAGGTGGTGGAACCGGGCTAAATATAGACACAGTTTCTAGAAAGTCAGGGGTGAGAGAGGACATTGACCAATTCATCAAAACATGACAGACAAGCTGTTCACAGAAGCATGAAGGGCCTGGGCCAGGGACTCAGGCCTGGGACCGTAGGATCCCTCTCGGGTAGGAGGCCCTATTGCCATAGAGCCACCTTGAAAAAGCCCAGCCTGGGGCCAAGTCTGGCTCTCACTTTGTCTCCACTGTAATCCTGAGTGTCACAGAAATCCCAGAGCCTGGACCAGATCCAGGAGGCTGATGGAGCTCCCGATGGGCAAGACCGACAGGGCTCTGATGGGGAGGGGGAGATGCGCGCAGCACGTTTGCATGTAGCAGCATCAAGGGCTTCTCAGGAGAGTTGAAAAAGCCAAGTCTACAGGAAGGTAGGTCAACACTGTGGCCAAGAGCACGAGCCTGCTTTCTGGACGGCAGTTGGGCCCTATCCACCAACACGTAAAAGGCACAGAGCCTTTAGCACAGCGAACCCACTTCCAGGCATTCATCCTGTGAGCAGATCAGCCCGGGGGCCCAAAGGCACGTGCACGCAGGCGGTCGCGGCAGCGCAGCACAGAGAACTGGTCTCTTACAGTCTCTCCGGACGAATGACGGAGCTGCGGAAAGGACGGAGGAAGAACGTGGCCATGGGAACTAGCTGAGGCAGCATTCCTGAGTAGATGAAAGCAGAGGCAGAAGGATGAGGACAGTACACTCCCATCTTCTTGTGCACGCGTGTGTGTGCATGCACACACACAAACCCGTGCTCGCGCTTTGATGTCAAGAATTTGGAAGTAAACACAATGAGCTGGTCACAGCGAAAGCTTCTAGAGGAGGTAGGGATGTGAGAGCTGAGTAGAGAAACCTACTTTAAGCTGAGAGGCCCTTTTGAGCTATTGCTGCTGCTGCTGCTTTCTTTTAACCATATACAGGGGTATTTACACACACACACACACCCCAGGTTCCATGAGAGAGGAGAGAAAAGGGCTGTCTGCTCTGAGACACAAGCTCTGCAGAAGGACGAGGGTGACAGCAAGTACTTGCTCAGAGCCCTCTGTGCTAGGAATCCACGCATTACCCGAGTGCTCTCAACAGCCTTGCAGGATAGACTCTACCTCCATGCTGCAGGTGGGAGGAAAAGGCACTGGGAAGTTAAATCCCTTGCTTCATGTCACACAGCGAATAAGTGTGAAAGCGGGATCAGAATTCAGATCCGTTTGATTCCAAAGCTTCTGGTATTCTTCCCTAATACGATCCTCATCGTGAATGTACCCTATCTCAATCCAAGCCAGAGCCGCAGTCCAAACACTCCCCTAAAGTCCAGGGGCGCCTGGGGAGCTCAGTCAGTTAAGCATCTGCCTTCGGCTCAGATCATGGTCCCGGGATCCTGGGACGGAGCCCTGCATCTGCTCTCTGCTCAGTGGGGAGTCTGCTTCTGTCTCTCCCTCTGCCTCCTGGCTTGTGCTCTCTCTCACTTGCTCTCTCAAGTAAACAAACAAACAAACAAACAAAAGGTCCAAGAGCAGGCAGCAGAGGCTGTTTGAAGGTCTCCTCTAGGACAAAGCCACTGGTATAGAAGCAGTTCCTGAGATGGGCCATTTGGAAATGTGGGGTAACCTCTGGCAGCCCGCCCACAGCCCTATACTGCCATTGCACAGAGAGGGCCCCCCACATGTGCTGAGAGGGACTCTGTGTCCATGAGCCTTGATGAAAATGCTGAATTCCCAAAGACACACAAGATCTTCTTCACACGCTTGTCACTGCCTTTCTTGACAACTCCGGGGACATTTCCTCTCTAAATATTCTGACCTCCTCTACCCAAGCTTCCAAAATGACTCTTGGCTCATCCATAGATCACCTTCCTTGTTCTCTTTCATTCATAGCCATGAGCCACCATGGAAGGGGGCCAGCTGCTGGGCTGAACTGGACAAAGTTTTCTCCAGCAACACTCACTTCATGGTGACTCATTTACTTCTGCCCATAGAATGCCCTGGGCAGCTGCTCCTCTCTCTTCTCTGTTTACTCCAGTGCTTGTGAGCCCTTTGAGTTTTAAGTCCCTGGACATCTGCCCCATTTCTCCGCTCGTCTTCACATCACGGCTCCTGCAGTATCAGCTGGGTGGCCTTCCTGAAAGCCGGAACATCCCTCGTGTTCCCAGAACCTCACCAGCCTACATTTTGCCCCCTGGACTCCACAGGACTCATAATGTCCCTGAGAACCCTGGGGCCAGCAAATGGGAAGGCATTTTTCCACACCATATTTGTTAGCTTGGCACTGGTAGTGTAGTGTCTGGATTAAGAAGGTATTAATAGGCAGGAAAAAGACAAGAGGAAGAAGCAAACAGTGATCTGTTTCTCCATCCTGCTTTCCGGGACCACCTCTTAAATTTCACCATACCCTTTATTCTCTTCATCAAAGGGGTCTCTCTGATTTTCTTCTCTGTCCTTTATACCCTTCCCTGAGCTACCCATGACCAGAGATTCATTCACCTCGATCAATCACCCACTATCTACTTTTTAATAGACCTACATATTTTTCTCCTCTGGCCCTTACTTATGCTCCGGTGTTAACATAACCGAGACATATAACCTCTTAGAAGCCTGTTTATGCCAACATTTTATTCACCCTGGAAATATCCTTTTTCCATGAGGATATCTGTGCATTCCAGGGAGCAGGATGCAGAAACAGCATGAAATATCTTGTAGGAGGAACTGGCCAGTGATGGTCTCTAATTCCTGACTACCGATCAATAGAACTGTGGTCACTGTCCAACCTTCATAATCCCATTTCAGTTTGATTATGAGTTTTGGACCTGCTGGAATGACCACAACTAGCTCCTAGGGCAGGTTAGTTTGACTATCTTGGAAGTCAAACCAAACACTGAATGGTCAAATGGGATTACCAGTCCCCAGCACTTGTAAAGTCATCAGTGACCCAGTACTAAAGGGATGCTCTTTCTTGGAGAACAACCATGAAAGGGCAGGGTGAACCCCTTGAGAGCAAGGATTCGGTTGCCCTTACCTTTGTGTTCCTAAGGATGCAAGCCCAACACACAGCCAGTACCCCCACCGGCTGAGGCTTTTCTTTCTGGGATCAGGATTTTGAAAACAGACATAAGTGACAAGAAGATTCTATTTGAACTAGACTAAGATGGAAAAACACTGAATGGAATCTGGATGAAGGAAAGGAGAAGCAGGTGAGGGGGGAAGGAAAGAAGAGCAATTATGTATATTTAGTTGATTCTTATTGGCAACTGTTAGGATCTGCAAAGTCAACCTGAACGCTAAATCAACACACACTGAACCATTGTTCTTAGCGTTAGCCTCCAGTGAGCCTCTGGTCACAACATTTTCACCAATCAATCAATACATCACCTTGTTTCATGTGTGCTTTCTACTTAAAGACACCTTACTTAGTATATATTGTTGATTCATTAACACTGAACTCAGCCAACACTACAGCTCATGTCTGAACGAAGCTTCTTGAACATAGGTTTTCTCTGTAAGGCACATCAAAGCTTTCCTGTGCTTAGGAACACTTAACAGCACTTTGGCACTATGCTAAGGGCCATCTTAAACAGTGAGGTCACCATCAAAAAGCCCCAAAATGCAAAAACCGTGGCACTAGACAGCCCATAAAAAGGATACCTTTTTTGTAGCGTGAGAGTTGAAACAACAGGCAGAGCATCAACTTGTTCCTCCATGGCTAGGAACAGGTGCCTCGGGGGACTTGACTTTTTCACCACTCTGAGTATGTCCAGAAAGGACCATGGAAATGCTGGCAGTATGGATGTAGGGATTACAAGGACATTTTAACAGGCAGGCAAGTTTGCAAATACAGAATCCATGCATAATGAAGATGGACCATTGATGTGTGTGTGTTTATCAAACAAAATCAAGACAAACAATAAGGGATGTTGGCTCTTCAGAGAGCGCCTCCTGACCCAGTCATCAGGGCAGGGATGGTAAAGACAGAAAGCAAACGAGGACAGGGTAACAAGACAAAAGCAACAAGCTGGCCATGATACCAGTACTTTCGTGCATGCAGGGGTTTTTGGAGGGAGGGGGTCGAGGGCGGGTGACAGCAGCATAATGTGCCCACGGGCGTCAGAGTCACACAGTGTGACATGGGTATGCAGACATACTGTCCCTGGCCATTTGGCCATCTCCTGGCCCTGGGCATGAGGGAAACTGTCCTCCCTCCACCCACACCCTAACATGGCCCTGTCTCACGAATTCGGAGCCTAGCTGTGTATCTGAGGGCAGGAAGCCTGGGTGCACGGGGTTGGAGCCACCCTAGTGAGGAACTGACCTCCAGTGTGTCATATTCCCCTAAGCAGCCACCTAAGAGGCCCATCTACCAGAGCTGACCCCCAGAGATAGGTGGCCAGAAAGAGGGGATTGGGGGCAGGTGTCTATGGATTCACGAAACAGTTCCAAGAACTGTGGGAGAACATCAGGTTGCAGATGGGTGACTTATGACCTTTGGTGAGAGTCCCCATGTTTCCAGCTCTTAGCCCAGTGCCTGCGTCATAGATGCTCATTCGAATCTGGGTGGTGAGTGTGTGAAAGAAAAAAACAAAGGAGGGTGGATGGCTGGAGAGACCTGTGCTTATTTGATCAGGGCAGTGTTCCATTAAGGGCATAAGCATTGACCTATCAGCCTCAAAAATAATATGTTGTACTTTATACCTTTTTAAAAAAATTTCTCTATCTATTTATCTCTTTATTTATTTGAGAGAGCGAGGGAAGGGGCAGGTGGAGGAGGAAGAGAGAGAGTCTTTTTTTTTTTTTTAAAGATTTTATTTATTTGACAGAGAGAAACACAGGCAGAGAGGGAACACAAGCAGGGGGAGTGAGAGAGGGAGAAGCAGGCTTCCCGCCGAGCAGGCAGCCCGATGTGGGGCTTGATCCCGGGTCTCCAGGATCATGACCTGAGCTGAAGGCAGTCGCTTAACCAACTGAGCCACCCAGGCGCCCCGGAAGAGAGAGAGTCTTAAGCAGATCCCTTGACACAGGGCTCGATCTCATGACCCTGAGATCGTGACCTGAGATCAGGATCTGAGCCAAAACCAAGAGTTGCTCACTTAACTGACTGCACCACTGGGGCACCCTTATACTTTATGTCTTTTATTTTTATTTTATTTTATTTTTAAGGTTTTCTTTATTTGACATTTGACTTTATTTATTTGAGAGAGAGAATACAAGCAGAAGGAGTAAGAGAGGGAGAATCAGGCTTCCCACCGAGCAAGGAGCCCGACACGGGGCCCATCCCAGGACCCTGTGATCATAACTTGAGCCAAAAGCAGAGGCCTAACCACTGAGCCACCTGGACACCCCACCTCACGTCTTTTAAAGCACTTTTATACGTGTCATCTCATCAACCCTCAGATTAATGCTATTTTTGAAACGAGTCGGATGTTAAACTCATGCCCTTAATTAAGATAACCGAAAGAGAGAAGTCAGAAGATTGGAGCCAGGACATACAATGGCGCGGCCAGCTCCATAGCCCACGCATTTCTGCCTGTTCTTATGATATAGGAAGCAGCCCCGATGGGCGTCCCCACCCTCCTTCTCCACCAGCAGGAGAGGGTCCAGGTGGCACCTAGGCTCTGGAAGGCCCACCCTGCAGGAAGCACAGAGGAATGAGAGACGTGCCACCAGGACCTGGAGCCAGCGATGCTGCCCGTCTGGTTCCCCAAGCTGGGGAGCAGCCTGCCAGGAAGCCAAGCGGGCAGCCCGCGCCAGGTCAGTCAATTAGCACCCACAGAAACCCCGCTGCCCAGCGATTGCTCAAGGCAATGAAACTCCAGGCCTGCTGGTTCCCGGGACAGAGGGCAGTTGAGTTGGGAGCTGTGATCACAGAAGGCCCACGGGTCCTTGCGTTGGGGGTGGGGGTGGGCAGGTACCGTACAATCCCAGGCTCTGATTCATTCTGCCCTCAAAGCCATGGGTGAGCCCTTCCGTTCAGAGAACAAGACCAACCTCTGCATCCCCGCTCTGGACTTGATTCATTCTTTCCTCCCTTGATGGCCAAAGGCCCTGTTCTTCTCTTTATTCACCACCAATTAAGACTGCTCTACAGAAACTCTTTCTTTGATGGGTTCTTCCAGGCTTTTCGCCCTCTTGCTCTCTCTCCAGTACATGCCAAATGCACATTTCTCCTCATTCCCAGACCTATATTGCAATGCATCACTTTCCCATCCTCCCTTCCTGGCTTTCGATAGGAACACCCTTCATCCAGCCTTTCCAGCACTTTCCCCATACTGCTGGCACTTGTGATACCGGGCTCACTGGAAGAGAGAAGAGGCAGCTGGTAGAGAAACTGGCCCTGACTGAACAGGAATGCTGGCACACTGCCGACATTGCCCGAGTTTTGCAACCTGGGACAGCAAGCCATCGGTGAAGACACTGGCACAGACCAAGAATGGAGATCCAGGTCGGGTGCAGTTCCCCTTGTTCCAAGGAATGGTTTGATTTGGATCAGAGATCAAGCTCTGAGGCCAAGTCCTGGGACTTCCCCAAGGACATGCCTGTGATCATCAGTCTGTTAGGAGGCTCAATCCTGAAAGGCAGACACATGGGGAGGGCGGGGCCTGTGGGCCAAGGGGGTCATGGAAAGATGGGTACAACAACCAGAGAAAAACCATTTCTGAGACAGGTAGCGGACAGAGCTGGAGCTCAGGGGAGGGGAGGAAGAGGAGACCCTCCCCAAGACCCCGTCACTCCCAGTGGCTCTAAGAGCTGGCATGTTCCATAGGCACAAGAAGGAAGGAGACATGGAAGATGTGGGGGTTCTCTTCATGGGAAAGAAGGGTTCTCCTTCCCCTTGCCCTTGGGGAGGACTCACCGGAAGAAGCCTTTGCAGCCTTCACAGGTCATAGCATTGAAGTGAAAGCCCGTGGCTCGGTCTCCGCACACCCCACAGATTCGGGGCACGTTCCGGTCAAAGTCGCCAGGGTCAGGCAAGGAAGCGCTGGCTGTCATCTCCTCCATCCCTGCAGGAGAAGCCGGCGGGCCAAGGCCGGAGCTGGAGTCAGTGCCAAGGTTGGCTAGCGTACTTTACCCCCCACCCCCGCCTGGCCGAAGCTCTGCGAGGCCGGGCAGTTCCCCAGGTCCCAGGCCTGAGCAGTACCTCTTGGGTACCCTCACTTCGTGATTCTCCACACACGAGGTGGCTTCCCCTCCTGAATCTGGAGCAGAAGCCAGGCTCCCTTCCCGACGTCGTCGGCAGTGAGAAGCCACTCACAGTATGCTTTGGGTTCAAAGGCCGCACCTGCCTCCTACTAGGTGGGCTTGTCTGGGTGACGGTTTAGCCTGTCTGTGCCCTACCACCCTCCCCTGAAGAATGGCGCCTTCTGTCCAGGCTGTGAGGAAGGATGACCTGAGCGAACATTTGCATGCCGCCGGCATCGGCTCCTCTCAGGAGGTCAGAGGCCTCTTTGGCCCGGCACCCCCTCCCTGGGAAACAGGGAGTCCCTTTCCCACAGCACCCTGTGCAGACAGAAGCCTTCAGCCCTCTAGGACAAGGGGGATGGAGTGAATAGACTACATGCCCGAGTCAGACCCTGTTATTACCATCCCTGCTCCTCCCCACCACACAGCTTGGCCCTGACAGGCCCGCGTCCGCACCGTCCTGGCACCAACGTAATCAAAATCCCGGTCCCTCTTCTCCCCACCCCCCCCACCCAGTATAAATTTTACGCCTTGATTTGAACATCCTTCTGATTAATGTGAGTCATAAACAATTAACTAGTTTTGTTTTCCAAGATGGCTTTTATAAATAGGCATTATCATCTCGAGATGGATCTCACACTTGGAGAGGAGAGATAGAGGGAACAAAACTAATAGCTTTTGGAAACTGTTCTCAGGAAGCCGCTGACTTAATTCTTCCATTAGGCAAATCGAGCCCTCGGCTTCAAGCTGTCAGGCTCACAGCTCCTCAGGCCTCAGAACGCTTCAGACCTGCTATCAGCTACCTTTATCTGGGTCCTCACACAGCCCGTCCCAGGCTTAAGTGGCCCCTTGGCCCCAGGGCAGGAGAGACCCTCAGGGCAGAAGAAACATGAGAGAAAAAGCCAGTTATGAGCCAGTGCCATATTCTCCTACCCCGAGATGAGGAGGCTAGATTCTGGGGGGGGGGGGGGGGGCCTTGGGAGGCTCTGAGCTTCTTTCCAGTGCAATCTCTGGGCTGAAGTTTGGCATATCAAAGCCCCTTCGAGCCTTAGCCCATTTACTCTTCAAATCACCCCATATTAATCACTCGCTTTATAAATAAAAAAGAGTGTCTCAGTCTTTAAACCTCTGCCTTGGGCTCAGGTCATGATCCCGGGGTCCTGGGATCGAGCCCCACATAGGGTTCCCTGCTCGGCGGGAAGCCTGCTTCTCCCTCTCTCACTCCCCCTGCTTGTTTTCCCTGTCTTGCTGTATCTCTCTGTCCAATAAATAAATAAGATCTTTAAAAACAAACAAACAAACAAACAGACAAACAAACCAAATGAGGCCCAGGGAAGCCCAAAGCTTGAGGTATCTCTAGCAACTATGATTAGAACATGCCCAAAGCAAATACTTAATTTTTTAAAATTCCACGAAGAGCTTCAAACCAAAGGAAGAACATGAGACAGATAAGGATAGGGGTGGAGGGAAGCCTGATGGCAGGCAGCTGTAAATCCCCTGTCTCAGCTTTTCTTCTCCTGTGCACCCTAATACACCATGCTAATAGGGATGCTATTGCCCAGACCTATCACAGCTAGACTGATACTTGTTAAACTGCATTGTTTATAAGTATACACATGCAGAGAGAGAATGAGACAGACGGGGGGGGGGGGGGGAAGAACAAAGGAATGATTAACAGAAATCTTTGAGGGATTGAAATTGGGGATGGGCATGTAGAGATCTTACGTAGTAACTATATTCTATTTCTTGGAGGGGTAAGTATATGGAATATTATTATTGTTGTTATTAAAATGCAATTTTATGTTTTATATGCCCATCTGTGTAATAAGACATTGCACAATTTTTAAACAATAAAAAATAGAAGAACAAATGCCTGTGGGTTTGTCAACATCATTCCTGTAGACTACCCCAAGTCCGAGCTGAATCCCCTGGGCTTCTAGAGTACCCCACACATCCAAGCCGTGGTCAGGGATCCCAGAGGCCCAATACCATCGTAGGGCAATAGGAGACACTGTCTAGGATGCTTGTGGCTTAACCCCAGGTCAGCTAAGATGTTGCAACCCTCCGTCATTGTGGTGTTGCTTCAGAGTCTGTGTCATCCGGGCAACAAACATCTGTTGCATTTGGTGGAAAAAAGAGAAATCAAATGTGGGCATGGAGTGGGGAATACCAGCCAAATCAGCCCAACAAGTGCGCATGATCACAGGGGCTCCCTGGCGATGTCACAATGCAGGAGAGTTGGAAGAACAGACCTCCCTGGCATGGCAACAGGCCCCTCCTGCAACCGTGTGAGCTGCCACCTGGACATCGGGAAGGCTGCTGGCCAGGGAGTGGGGACCCCCAAATCCTAGGCAGGCCACACAGAAGGCTGGACCCAGCAGCCAGAGGCCCACAAAAAACAGGACCATTCAGGAGCGCTGAATGGAGATATTTGCAGCTTCCAAGGAGCCAGGGCCCAGCACCAGAGTCCAGAGGTAGCAAAGAGGCCTGAGAGCTGGCAGTCCCAGGCATGACACGCAGACCCCGTGCAGGCCAAGAGAGAGAAACAGGAGACTGGAGCTGGGGAGGAACCATCGCTATGCTGGACAGTCCCCAGGGGCCCTGGCCTGGGAGTCAGAAAGCCCCTTCCTTTGGAGTCCCCACCCCCGCCTCCAGCTGGCTCTGGGTCTCTGCAGTGGGCAGACACGGGACCGGCCCTGCATGTGCCAAGCCCTGGGCAGTATTCTGTTCCTTCCCTTGGCCCCCTCCTTCCTATGCCACACACCTGCCCCTGGAAGGCAGAAGGCCGGAAAGGCTGTGGCTGATGAGTTAAACACCCACCTGAAGGAGCAGAGGGCAGGAAAGTTGAGCCCAGGGATGCCCTTCCCAGATGCGGCCAACCAAATGGACTCTGCAATGACAAAGGGGAAAGCACTTCATCTAACCTCATAGCCAGTCCTCTAGCGAGCCCAATGAGCAGTAGGCGAGATTCTTTCCAGGGACTTCAGTCTCCACATCAAGGACTGAAAACATGACAGACTGATTTGTTGAGTAGAGTCATGCCATGTCACCACTGGCAGGGGTGAGGGGGTGGGAGCCAGGAAGCAGCCAGGACAGGCCCTCCCTTGAGGCGGGGAGTAGCGAGAAGTGGTGGGGAAGGGGTGGGAGGCAACAAGCAGCACATGGTCCCTGTTGTAGGTGCTCCTGTTTCTTTCACAGCAAGGGTGTTGGATGGAGGAAAGGCTTTCTTTCTTTCTTTTTTTAAAGATTTTATTTATTTATTTATTCATTTATTTATTTATTTATTTATTTATTTATTTATTTGTGGCAGAGAAAGAGAGAGCGTGAGCACAACCAGAGGGGGCAGAAGCAGACTCCTCACTGAGCAGGGAGCCCCCCAATGCAGGACTGCATCCCAGGACCCTAGGATCAGGACCTGAGCCAAAGACAGATGCTTAACCCACTGAGCCACCCAGGTGCCCCAGAAGGGTTTTTCTCTAAGGGAGGACTGCTGCTCCCACGGCCCCCACCCCCAGATTTGAGGGATGCTCAGTGGGGAGCAGAGCCCAAAGGTGGCCTGGTGTGCTGCTGACGTCAGGGAAAAGACCCACGCCCAGGTAGTACTGCCGAGACACCTCAGCGGGGCTGAGAGTGGGGCGGTGGAGATTGCCACCCAGGGCCTGGCCTCCTGGACAGTCTCAAAGGCAGGTGTTCGGGGTGCCTGTCTGCAGACTGGCTGTAGGTGGGGCAAGTGCTGCAGGGGTTAAATACGGCAACTCATTGCTTTCAAACAGGATGTTTTCTGCCACTTTTAGCTCTTCCTGAGACGCTCCACACCCCCGGCCTCAGCCAAGGCTGAAGGTGGGCTGATTCCGGCGCCCAGAGTCTGTGTGTTAGTGGCGTGTTGGGTCATCAAGGTGGGGTGGTGGAATTTCACCCTTCCCACTTCCACCCACACCCAGCCCTGCTCAGCTACCCATAGACACTGGCAGACCACACACATGCACACTCACACACACACTTCCTTCCCTGATGCCAACAGGAGGTATCTGACCCTGAACCCTCGCAAAGGCCTTTAAGCCCATCCCCAGATGAGGAAGGTCCAGACCCCCAGCTTCTGTTTCCCTGCCTCCCAGAGGCCCAACTACATAGGGCAAGGAAGAGCCCAAGAGAATTCTGAGACATGTTTCCTGGGACTGTCAGCCCACCGAGCCCATTTACTATCCCCTTGGACACTGCCAGCTGCCAGGAAACATCCAAGGAAAACGCCAATGGACGATGAGCAGAAATAACGTGAGCCAGGCCGGCCTGCTCCCTAGGGCCGTGGGTGGGAGGGGACATAGCTGCTAGAGACAGACATGTTGTCACTTACCCCCAAGCCAGGCTCTCCTTCACTCCCCCTGCTTGTCCTGCCCAAAGCCCCCAGGGCCCACACTCTTCTGGACTCTACCCCGAGGCTCCGTGTGTGCGCCTCAGAGGCTGAGGTGAGGGCTGAGTCGGTATGGAAAGGACCATTGCTTTCCTGTCCTCAACCCCTAAGGTTTTCTAAAGTCAGGCTTGAGATCCAAGTACACTACCACTCATGAGCTTAAAAAGAGTGTGTGGCATGTCTACCATGTGCCAGCCTGCCAGGCTCTGTACCTACTCTCCACATAAGCCTCATAACAGGCTTGTGAGGGGGGGAGCTGTCCCAATTGGCCAATGGCAAAGGCAAAATCCAGAGCACTTCGGGTGATTTGCCTAGAAGGCCATGGCCAGCCAAGTGGTGGTGTCAGGGGCCAAATAAGCATAAGCTGAATGCAAGACCCAGATGCTTCCCCTGCCCCTGCTAATGCCTCCCATTCCAACGACAGTCATCAGCAGAGACACCACACCCTGTACTTGGTACCAAGGCCTGCTCCCCATTCTCCATCGTGCTCACTCATTCAAGCCTCACTACAACGTCTGCAGGCGGGCCCTGGGGTGTAAGCCCTATTTTAGCCATGCGAAAACCAAGGCACAGGAAAGTCGATTTTCTTTGGAGCCCAGATTTGAACGTAAGCAGCTGAGCCTCGGGTCCCCACTCCATTGCCTTTCCTCAGGGAAAGAGCTCAGTCATTTCCCCAGCCTGAAGTGCTGCACGCCCTTCATTTCCACTAAGTCAGGAGCAGTGAAGAGAATAATCCTGGGGCCGTGATGGAAGAACCTCACGGTACTTTTCCTTCCACAACTCCCAAAGTCAGAGGACTGCAAGCAGCAGCCAGGATCCCCTCCCTGCCAGTCAACCCCTCTCACTGGGAAAACACCATTCAACAGACGGGTCTCTCCTCCCCAGGCAACTGTGCACTACTGGATGGTCCTTTTAGGAGAGACTAACCTAGATTTAGCCTGAAGTTCAAATGCATGGGAAAGTGGGGCAAAGACACAGGGTAGAAAAAGAATCTGTGGGGAAAAAACGCTTAATACCACCCCCCTTGCCACATCATACAACCCCCCAGTCTTCCCCGCAATTCATGTTCTGAGTACATAGAACATCCCATTGCTTTGGCTGGGACTGTCCCCAGAGCAAGCCCCTCCTGCTCTGCTCTAGAAATACCCAAACCCCTGGCACTGAGCCTTGGAGGAACGGGGTGGGGAACTCAACTCTGCAGAAAGCCCCTGGCTGCCATCCCTCTGGGGACTGAATCCCACATCAAAACCCCTGCCTGAGCCTGACCCAGTCCTGACCTTGCCTTAGCAAGAAGTGAGGAGATAACGTATTTCCTTCCAGTCACTGAAGCCACAACCACTGCCCCTCCTACACGTCTGCATGTCAGCTCACTGCACATGCACCCCATCTTTCAGGGCTTCTGTTAACTGGGCATCCCTGGGCAGGCTCGCCCAGAACAGCCTCGTTGGGTTGTGGCTGCAAGGTATGCTGGGCAGAGCCTGGGGAGACCAGAATCAGAGTGCCACTGGGCTCAGGTCAACACTACCACGTTCACCGAACCGTTCTCTGAGTCCTGTGGGCAGTGAGGCTCTGAACCTCGAGTGTCCGATAAGTGGTGGACAAGTGGCCTGACCTCTAAGGTCTTTTCCAGCTCTGAGAGTGTGCAGCAACAGGGCTGGATTTGCCGTCACAATGAGGCCTTGAGACCACTCACCGAGCTTTCTCTCGGACCCCCTCAGGAACCTGTTGAGCCCCAATATCATGCTAGTCCAAGTGAGGTTCACTCATCCTCAGATGTCAAGGGCCAGGAGTGGCATGAGTGGTGTGGCCCCTAACGGGTCCCGTGGAGACAGGGAGCCCAGGAGAGGGGGCCATTGCTTGCTGGACTGGGACTGGAAGGATCAAAACTGAGCTTTCTAATTGTTGACATTGGCTCAGAGCTCCCCCTCCTTCTAGAAAGAAATGGAAAGCTAAGTGATTTCCCAGAATAGGGGGAGAAAATTCTTCTTCCTGAAATTGGCACGCACAGAGTGAACCACACGTGGGGTTCTCTCTGGAGTAGATGGGCCTGGGTGTACGCCTGCCATGTTTCTGCCAGCTCACCCTTCCCTTGGGCTTTGTCACTTCATCATCCTTTCAACTCTGTCCCCAGGGTGCTGAACGCTGTAGGACCCACCTCACTTTTGGTCATCTCTTTATTCTAGTGGAACTTAGGCACAGCAATGTCATGGCAGGCGAAGGTGATGTCTTTTCTTCCTTCCCACCATCCCCAACATATGTCCCCATTCTTTTCCGAGAATAGTTTCAGCATCACTCCCCAGAAGAAGCTGAGGGGGAACAGAGTGAAAAGGGGGGAAAGGGGAGAGGGAAGTGCACTGCACAAACAGAATTTGTCCAAACTATTTCTTTTTTTTTTTTTTAAGATTTTATTTATTTATTTGACAGAGAGAGATCACAAGTAGGCAGAGAGAACAGAGGAAGCAGGCTCCCTGCTGAGCAGAGAGCCCGATGTGGCCTTGATCCCAGGACCCTGAGATCATGACCTGAGCTGAAGTCAGAGGCTTTAACCCACTGAGCCACCCAGGTGCCCATGTCCAAACTATTTCTTGCCTCATTGTCTCCCCAGCCCTATACACACACACACACACACACACACACACACACACACACACACACACACTTTAAATTAGTGAGGATGATTAGAAATTACTTTCTGCAGACTATAATGTCCGAAGAACTCAAGAGGTATCTGTCATCTCAGACAACTCAAGATTGGAAGGAAACTCTACCTAGTCCAACCATCTTAAATCCCCTCTATGATATTCTAACCTGTACTTGAATATTTGTGCTGATGGAGAACTCTCTCCTATTGCAATCCACTTTCTCTGGATCACTCTATGCTTAGAAAGTTCTTCACTATGCACAGATGAAACAGCCCCAGGGACTTTCAATCACTGGCCCTAGATCAGCTCTTTACAGCCATGGAAGGTAGGCATAAGATGAAACTGCAGAGTTTTGGAGGAAGGGCTGGTGCCATCGCACCAATTAGACTAGGGTCCCTTCCTCATCTGCTGGAAAACTGTCGTAAGAAGTAGGAAAATTTGGGTGCCTGGGTGGCTCAGTCATTAAGCGTCTGCCTTCAGCTCAGGTCACGATACTGGAGTCCCTGGAACGAGTCCCACATTGCGCTCCCTGCTTGGCAGGAAGCCTGCTTCTCCCTCTCTCACTCCCCCTGCTTGTGTTCCCTCTCTAGCAGGGTTTCTCTCTGTCAAATAAATAAAATCTTTAAAAAAAAAAAAGTAGGAAAATTTAAGGTGTTTATGGTGTAAGTGAGGTTCCAGGGGAGAAGCAGAGATGATCAGGGCCACATCTGATGTTGGCTTTGACCTCATAAACTTCCAGGTATGACCATGATTCCCACAAGGGCAGTAAATAAGGGGGTGGTGAGTGCAGTGTCTGCCTCCGTGGCCTTCACCTGGAGAGAACAGTTTCCAGTCCAAGAAAAGGGCTCCGTAGGACAGTGTGAGCAGCGGCATAAGCTCCCCCAAGCCTGCCCGCCTTCTCCCTCTGGCTCAGCTGTGCCCAGGGGAGGCTGGCCCAGCACTGCAGCACCAAGAACATGGGCAAGGCGTCCCCAACTATTTAACAACTGACCGAAGGTGGGAAACTGACTGATGATTCAGCAGTTGCAGGAAAGAGTTTACCCTGAACCTGCTTTTTTTTTTTTTTAATTCATTTATTCATTTGAGAGGGGGAGGGGCAGAGAGAAAGGCAGAGGGAAAGAGTGTCTTAAACAGACTCGCCATTGACACAGCTCCATCCCACAACACTGAGATCACGACGTGAGCGGAAAGAGATAGTCAGATACTTAACCCACTGAGCCACCCAGACGCCCCCAAAGGTGCTTTGTAATCAAAGTTTTGGGGAATGTACATCATCCTTGAGAACCTGATAAAAGTCATGGACTGACACCCCATACAGGGTCAAGGGTTAGTGGGCCACTGCATAGAAACCATATCATCAGCTCCCAATCTCTTGGCCATTCCTTAGCTGACTGTCCTACTCTTAGGAGCACTGGCAACTTCTAGCAGTTGCGCAGAACCCAGAGGCAGGAACCCACAGGGTCCCAGACAGTGGGGCTGGAGATACATACCTTACTGAGATATATTTCCACTTCTTATCAACAACAATTATTCCTGCAAGCTGCTTTTTTCCAGTGGAAACTCTGCCCTTAGCTTTGTCAACAAGATTTCTGGGTTGATTACAGCTCTCCAGGTAACAAGCAGGCCAGGCCCTGTCACTGCTGGAAAGTGTGGGCAGTGACAGTGTCTGATGAGGCATAAGGAACCGGCCCATTCATAAGCTGCAGCCCAGTCTCTCTGGTTTTAGAGCAAAGAAACTGAGGCCATTAGAAAGAGAGGGACTTGTCTCAAGGCCACAAATGAGGGAGAGTGCTTCTTTACCTGTACCATGGGCAAATTCCAAGACCTCTCATCACCAGCCTGAGTAGCTTCCAGGGGTTCAGAGGGGAGTGGGAGACAAATGGGCCATGGGAGGAAGGGAGTTGTGGGAAGCCATGGAGGAGGCCCTGATATGGACTGTGGTGGAAATGTCCAGTATCAATGCTATCCTGACATGCCACACAAAGGAACAAAGTGGGTGAAGTTTACCCACTTGCTCTGGCCCAACCAGCTCCAGCTCCTATCTCTGGCTTCCATGGCCCAAAGAAATGGTCCAAGATTCAAGGCAGCAAGGGAATATCTTAGAGGGGAGTGGGATAAGCCTGGTCTGCTCTCTTCCTGCTCTTGGAGTCTCTACTGGGATACAAGGATGGGGTATTTCCGTGGGGTATCTGCTCCAGGCCAAAGATGATGGGCTAAGGAGGCTCTTGGTCCAGTGACTTGGAGACCAAGCAGTAGACATTCTTGATGCAGAACATCAAGAATACAGGCAAGTGGTTCTAGTTACCCCCCCTCCCCTGGAGACCTGAACTCCTACAATTGCTAGTGAAGCTGACGGCTGAATGGGATCTAAAGCAACAATTAGACAATAGAAAAAGGCCACTTCTCCCTCCCAAGAGATGCCCAACTATGGTTTCTAATGTCTCTGTAGGTCTCTACCCAGATTAAGTATCCTTCTTGCTGCTGGTCCCGGGCCCAAGTCCACATAGGCCTGAGTCCACCCCTGCTCAGACAGATGGCTCTGAGGCCCACCCCATCCCAGTCCACCCTGTCCAGGCTTCTTTTCTTCGTTTGCTTCGATGCAGCCTTTGCATCATTCAGAGACACCCTTCTCTGTGCAAAAGGTCAGTACCAAGCCCCAAGTCCCCCCAGCTTTAAGATACTCAGCATCCTCAACATCAGACCCTGTGCTCACCTCCACAGCCAATCTGGCCAGCCTGATGCCCTGGGCCATCTGATGACAGTTCCGCTTCCCCTGGAGCCCATTCCTGCATTCTCCTCTACAAATGGGAACCCGAGACACCTGGGCCACGGGGCTGTCGTGCGATCAACATGTCTACATGGCATTCAGCATGCTGTCTTGTGCCTGGCACACTTCAGTTTGATGGAAGCTTGAGCTCCTTGGTGGAGCTCCAACTGCTGTTGGTACAGACACTGGAGAGGCCAGAGCCTGGAAAAGGCTCTGGAGAGGTGGACGGAGGGCAGAAAGCCTGCTCCTGGCCCTGAATGTGCCTCTCCAAACAAACATTGTCCAGAAAGCCACATTTCCACAGAACTGGGAAGAAATCTACTCCCCCCCACCACCCATTAGCTGTTGGCTTCCAAAAATCTGGCTGCTCAGGTTGGAGAAAAATGGATCGTTCTAATCATTCCCCTATAAGCAGCGAAGCTGAGTTACACATCTGGACTTTTCCTCTTCCAGGAAGCAAAGACCTGCGGCCCCCAGGTTCCACCGATGACTGAGTCCTTCTGCTCATCACCCTTCCCTGGCTTTCCTTCGGCTCCCCAGTGCCATCTTCCTCCTACTTCTGTCACCTAGGGCTGGTCATGCATCTGCCACATATCTGTTCTCTCCTACTAGTGGGACCGGAAGCTCAGCGGCCCCGTGACACGGCCTGTGTGTCATCGCAGTGGTGATCCTCCCTCACCTGCTTTGCCCATGTGCATGTGCAGAGTGCAGGGGAAGACTGGGGCACAGAGCCAGGGGTTGGAACCCAGAGGTGGCAGCGGGGGCCAGAGCAGCCCTGACAACAAGGCAGTGCTCCATGGCTCCCAACCCAGACACTGGGCTGGCTCTGGCTCAGTGGGCCTGGACTCCTGTTTGCCCCCAGCTCCTGGGAGCCCTGCAAAGCCTTTCACTTCTTATGGGATAGGCTGTTAGGCCCATGCCAGAGACAGTGAAGGATCGCGGGTCTTCTGACACAGGTAGGGTGGCTCCTGTCCCAAAGGGGCTGATCTACCCAGAGGCATCCTCTCTGTCTTCTGGGTTATTAGTGAGAAGATGGGCACTCCTCAGGTATTCAGAAGCTTTTCAGGGCCTGGCCAAAGAGAGAGGTCCCCATGCACTTTAGAGCACAGAGCAGTCACCCCAAGGTGACACCAGCTCTCCTCAGTTTCTGATTAGAATGGTCTCCCCTCAAGATCTTTTCCAGAGCTCTAGCTTTGCCAGGGTTCCAGACAACCTTCTGTGGAGATCTCTTCTCGGGGAACCCCCCCCACCGGATGGCCAGAGAACTGTAACATTTCTTCTTGGCCTCATACTGTGCTGGGCATATTGTTTCTGGCCTCTGATGCCTTATCTTCGAAGGTGACCCCTGGCTGGTTCTAAGCACCAACACCATGGCTAGCCCTATCCGGGAAGTCAGACACACAATGGAGAGACACACAGAGACCCTGTCCTCTTAAAGCTCATAGTCCACGGAGGGGGACAATCAGGAAGGAGAGGTGGGTACAATCCATGCTCCCATACAAGCCCACTGGACAAGAGCGTGCAGGAGAACCCCTGGCTTTGTGCTGACAAGATAAAGAAGGCTCTTCAGGGGAGGTCACTTATCAGCCTGCCAATGGAGACAGGAAGGATCATAGTTCAACGTGGTGGTGGTAAGGAAGGCTAATGAGGCTTCCGGGCAGATAGTCCTTGTGCAGAGGTCAAGAGGCAAAAGGGGAAAGGCACGTCGGAGGCAGGGAGACTAGTTCTGCATGGCCAGAGAGAGGGGGGCCACCAGGAAGAGATGAGCCAATGACCACACTCATTGGCATAGGAAGTGTCTTCCATTCTTCCTTCTACAGATTACTTCTAGTAAACCCACTGAATCTTGACTACCAGGAATTTTCAACTATCGTAATGATATTTAAACTGAAGACTTTCAGGCTTCAATCGATTCGCATTCCAACCTAAGAAGAGCTCAAGTGTTGAGCAGAAAATAAAAATAGGGCTCTCTCCCATTGGTTTATTGAGAAAGGGCCCCGAGGCCAGCAAAGCGGTGGGCCTCTTCTTCACACAGTGGGGGTCTCAGCTGCTGCACACTCAGAGCTGCCCGCCCCCGCATCCTCCTTTCAGGCAAATCCTCCACCTCCTGGGTTAGGACCACCACCACTGAGCTGAAAGGCAGAGATAAAGCAGAGAGTTCTGGAAAACTCAGCCCAGCTGAATAGGAAAATAGGTGTTTTCTGAGAGAAAACCAAAGAAAGAACAGAAGGCTCAGCAAGGGCAGACGGAAGCTGGTGAACAGCTCAGGTGCACGTCACCGGTTCAATCCCTATTCAGTCTAGGGTGGCCAGATACGGTTGCTGGGCACGGGGAGAGCTGAGTGGCACAAGGCCACCCCATCCCCAAACCCGGCTCTGCTGAGCCACGTGGCTCGTTGCTCTCTCCCGGTCAACAAGGTCACTTCCTCGTTGCCAGGAACCACTGTAAGGAAGGGCATCAACCACAGACACACAATGCTCACAAACAACTCGCCCCACGGACACCTGTGGAAAGTTCCTGAGCCGTGTGGGCACACGCCAGCCCACACCCTGGATTGAAATGTCCACACTCGCTGCTGGCAACAGCGCCAGCCCAGTCTTGCCCTCAGACCTAGAGCTGAAGAGAGCCTGTTTCAACGGTTCAGGCCCAAATGGCCACATCTGTCCCGAGGTTTCTTCCCCAGAACCACAAAGTGGGAGCAAATAGCTGAGTTCGTCCTAACCCCTGAACCCTCACCAAACTATAATCCCCTCCCGCAGCCCTATCCGCTGGCCATCTTCCTTTTCCTTGTTTTGTTCTGACACCCAGGGGCAAAGATGGAACCGATTTGTTACACAGAGCCCCTTTCAGGAGTGCAGCAGGGCTCGGGGGAACCTATCCCGGAATCTGCACAGGAACCATCTTCTTCCCTGCTCAGCGGTCAGCTGTCTGAGCCGCCAGTTGCCAGGGCCTCGGCACCAGGGGACAGAATTGCCACTGCTTTCACTCAACATGCTTGGGCAGCAGCAAACATCCCAGGGGAAAGGTGCCTGATGGGGCAGCTCGGAGCTTGCCCTCAGTTAAAGGAGCTGCGAGGGAGACCTCACCCACCCTGGGGGGGCAAACTCCCCGCTGTCACTAGAGTTACTGCTAGTCAGGCACCCATGGACAGCATTCTAGGGAGAGAGGCCAGGGGCCTGGGACCCATCTCTGCTCCCTGGAGCAGGGCAAGGGGGCAGCCCTTCCACTCACCACTTCCCCTACACTCCCGCACACCTTACTTTTGCCAGAGCTCCCCCTGACCTGAAAAACAACTCTGCAGCCAGGCTCTTTGGTAGTTCAAGATTGAAGTTTAACAGGGACAAAAATACTTTCCTGGAGTGAGCTATTTTTTACCCAGCTTTAGGAACAATAGCTCAAGGTAGCAGGGAGTAGGGCAGGCTTGGGCTGGAAGCTGACCACAGGCCACCCACTGGTTTAAGACCTCCATGCCCCCTTGAAGTGGGATTTTCAGGGAGGGGGTACCCTAGGTGGGCTAACTCCAGGTGAGGAGTGAGGGTGCCAGGGAAGGGTAGGCCTGTGGGCACGTAGTGCCCCCTGCCCACTGGATTTCAATCCTCCGTGGTTACTCCTCTCTGATGGAATGGTAGGGAGAAGAAAGAGAAAACACTGCTCATTTATCAAGCCTGGAAAAGGGGATCCTATGCCCATCTGCCTATCTCATAGCACTGTTGTATCGGTTGAGATAAATTATTTAAAGTGTTTTAGGAGCACCTGGGTGGCTCAGCTGGTTAAGCATCTATCTTTGGCTCAGGTCATGATCCCAGGATCCTGGGATCGAGTCCCACATTGGGCTCTCCACTCAGCCTGCTTCTCCCTCTCCCTCTGCCTGCCTCTCTGTCTACTTGTGCTCTCTCTGCCAAATACAAACATAAAATCTAAAAATAAATGAAGTGTTTTATACAAATTGTGATACTCCACAAAAATGTTAGTTACAATTATTCCCTCCAGGTTTTAAAAGGAGGATGAAATTCAAGGTTGTGAGAGCATGCTGAAGCAGCGCAGGGAGCAGGACCCTGTCTGGGAGCCCAAGGTCCTCACAGGTGGGAGAGCCCAAATTGCAGGGTTCACATCATCCACTGCCTACCAAGCCCAGGCCCCAAGTCCCACTTTTCTTCCTCCTTAGCTCCCTTCCTCCCTCCCTTCCTCCCTCTCTTCCTTTCTCCTTTACTCCCTCCTTCCTTCCCTCCTTCCTTCCTTTTTCCCTAGAGACTCTTTACTTGACTGTTAGTTCTTTTTGATTTCTCTACACAGACCTTTCCTTCTAACACCTACGGGAAAATATCTGACCAGGACACAGAGTTGCAGAGCAGGGAGGATATTCACTCAGGGACTGTCATTAGACTGATTTCATGATAACTCTCCAGAGAGAAACACTTGGCCCCTATGAAGTCTTATGGTGCGCTGGGAAGTGGGCCCCTGGAGAGTCAGCATGCCTTTAGGGAGGTGTTCTGAATCAACAAGGGCCTTCCTGGTCCCACTCTGCCTAACAGTCATGTGTTCAAAGAAAGAGACTACCAGAACACACGCTGGAGGCCCACGGACTAAACCTGGCCATGAATGGGTGCATGTGCCACCCTCATCACCACCACCAGTCATCACAAATTTTTAAATTAGTTGTCAACATTTCTGAAAAATAGATTGCACTTTTGGATGTCCAGTTTCCTGTTAAAAAATGGGATAATTTGGCCCCATGGGGCTGCAGTCCCAGTGTCTGCGCTGGTGGCCTGAGGGGGAGGCTACCCCTCCGGACCAGGCTGTGCCCTGCCTGCCCCCAGCCCTGGGGGTGCAGCCCTCCAGCCTCACAGGTTAGAGAGCAGGCTGTGCACACAGCCCACGTGAGCACAAACCCTGCCTCCCTCCTACCTCCCACCAGCTGCGCCCCAGGTGACCAAAGCTTTGGGAGCTACCTCACTGGTCTGTGAGGATCCAAAGAGGGAGAACACGTCTAGTGCTCAGCAAGGTGTCACCAGCTCAGGGACTGCTAATGCTTGTTCTTATGCAGGTCTGCTTCAGGGACAGGGACAAGTCCTCTGAGCTCCGGCCCGGCTCTTTACACTGTTTTAGTCACACAAAACTCTTGCCCTCCAACTCTCTTTTCTAGCTCTGGGTCCCAGCCTACCTAGAAACATATTTCCATCCAAAAAACAGCGACTGAGCATACCTGTGATGAGTTAAATATTGTGTAGAGTCAAGACACTTTCGAGACGGGCCTCAGCCCTGCTCTGAAGGGCTGGTGACACAGCAGGGACCGGACCATTGAACAGACAGGCTCAGCCCTGTCAGGTGCGATCGAGCACAGAGCTGTCCCCTCCCGGCCCTACCCCAACCATCCAGGAGCTTAGCTTTCTAGAAGGAACCAGAGGTGTCTCTGACTCTCCTTCTTCTAAGTTCCAAAACTTTTCAGAGCTATTACTAAAAAGAGCTTTTCTTACTAAAAGACACTTAATGGCAAATTAGCTCTACTTCCTCTCTGGGTTCTCAGGCTCCACACTTGAGTTCTTCTGTGGCACAGTGGTTAACATAATTTCATCTCAACAAAGCCATTCAGATCTCTGATGGAGTTCATTATAATGGAATTTTACCTGAGGCTGTCATCCCCCACTTCTTAACATCATGGCACCCAAGATGTTGGTATGCTTGCCAAATAGGCTGGGCAGAGGTACCTTCCCGCCCCTGGCAGAAGTCCGGAAATTCAGAGTTGTTTGGAACAAAGAACTCTGCCCCAAAGGTGTTTTCCAGCACCATCCTGGCCAGCCTGGAACTGTCCCATTCACCCTCCACTGACACCACCTCCTGCCTATTTACCAGCCCTCCTCAGACAGGAAGGAGAGACACCAGGCGGGACAGATCATGGGCAGGTGAAGCAGGGGCAGACATTCTGGACTACAGAGGATCTGAATTGAAGTTCTGGTTCTGACTTAGGAGCTCCATGACTTTGGGAAATAAATTTTTTTTAAGATTTTATTTATTTATTTGACAGAGAGAGATCACAAGTAGGCAGAGAAGCAGGCAGAGAGAGAGGCCGAGCAGAGAACCTGATATGGGCCTCGATCCCAAGACCCTGGGATCATGACCTGAGCCAAAAGCAGAGGCTTTAATCCACTGAGCCACCCAGGTGCCCTGGGCAAGAAATTTAACCTCTTAACTTCTTCTTTTTAAAAAAGACTTATTTATTTATTTGAGAGAGAAAGAAGAGAGCGGGGAAAGGGGCAGAGGGACAGGGAAAGAGAAGCTTAAGCAGACTCTACACTGAGAACAGTGCCCAACACGGGGCTCAATCTCATAACCTTGAGATCATGACCTGAGCTGAAACCAAGAATTGGACACTTAACCGACTGTACCACCCAGGCACCGCCACCCCCTTAACTTTTCGAACGTCAGTTTTCTCTTCTGTAAAATGGGGTAACAATGCATGAAAAAACTTAACACGGTGCCTGGAATGTGTAAGTTACAATAACCTTTGGCTTATTATGATTGTCAGCTTTTATATGCTATGTCAGCCTCACAGAGGTCAAAGTTCGGTGTAGAGAGAGGCAATGGGGCAGAGTTGGGGTGGGAGGTGCTTGAAGACTAGGTGGGGCCCTACCACCAGGCCCAGCGTGGGTCTAGTGACCAAGATGAAGCCCCGGGCAGAGGCCCTCGCCTGCCCTTAGAGCTGACAGGCACAGACTAGATGGGTAATTACAGGACTGTGGCCTGGGGTGGCCCATGCTCACTGCCCAGGCAGCCACATTCTTTTGTGGGTGGCTGGGTGAGTAGGCAGCAGGTATTGGTGCTGCTGCTGGGACACTGGGTCTAGCTAACCCCTATTCAACCCAGCACCTCCAGGCAGATCCTTCAACCTCGGAAGGGAAAAGGATTCCTGCGGGCATTTGCTCCTTTCCCCAGGGCACCTCCTCTGTTCTCTCCACCCCAACCCCAGAGTACCCTAACCTGTCCCCCTCTCCCAGACGGGACAAGTCAGAGATTGAACAACAAGCCTTAAAATGTTCGAAAAGCCCTGGACTGATGTAAATCCCATCTCTGCCTCCAGTGCCCTAAACTCTGATTAGCTAATAAGCACAAAGTTCTGGGATTTCCATGTCTTTTTCTCAAAATCGATGCCCAGGAAAAATCTACCATCCCAACACCCTTGGCAAAATGCAAATCAGTGGGTATTAATTGGTCACCTGGTATGTGTTCTGCACTGTCACCAGGCTCTTGCTTGACCTGAACGAAAAGCCAAGTGTTGGGATGGGTGCACAGCCATAGGATCCCTCCCTCACTATTGCTGGAAGCCCAGCAAAGAGGGCTTTAACCACATGCAG
>PITA01013440.1:0-57516 GCA_004023965.1 Spilogale gracilis | reverse complement strand
TATCAGGGAAATTCAAATCAAAACCACTCTAAGATACCACCTTACACCAGTCAGAATGGCCAAAATTAACAAGACAGAAAACAACAAGTGTTGGAGAGGCTGTGGAGAAAGGGGAATCCTCTTACACTGTTGGTGGGAATGTAAACTGGTGCAGCCGCTTTGGAAAACAGTGTGGAGATACCTTAAAAAATTAAAGATAGAGCTACCCTATGACCCTGCAATTGCACTACTAGGAATTTACCCCAAAGATACAGATGTAGTGAAAAGAAGGGCCATATGCACCCCAATGTTCATCACAGCAATGGCCACAATCGCCAAACTGTGGAAAGAGCCAAGGTGCCCATCAACAGATGAATGGATAAAGAAGATGTGGTACATATATACAATGGAATACTATGCCTCCATTAGAAAAGATGAATATCCAACTTTTGTAGCAACATGGACTGGACTGGAAGAGATTATGCTGAGTGAAATAAGCCAAGAAGAGAAAGTCAAGTATCGCATGGTTTCACTTACTTGCGGTGCATGAGGGGCAAACTGGAGGACAGTGGGAGAAGGAAAGCAAATGGGAACGAGGGTAATCTAGGGAGGGAAACGAAACAACAGAGACTTTGGACACAGAAACAAACTGAGGGACTTGGAGGGAGGGGGGTGGAGGGATGGGAGAGCCTGGTGGTGGATACTGGGGACGCCTAAAGCATGGAGCACTGGGTGTGGGGAATGGGGAATGAATCTTGAAACACTGGAAAAAAAAAAAAAACTTTAGTAACAATAAAAAACAAAACAAAACTGTAATATCACAGTCTAAAATCATTTTTCTTGGTTTTCCCCCAGCAATTAGCTCAGTATTTGTCAAGTGACTAAATAAATAAATGAAGGAAAGAAGGAAAGAATAAAGTGTAGAATGTAAAAAATGACTAAGGTACACTTAGTTAGGAATAAGTTTAATATATTGAGGAACTTTGATACAATATACACATTTTCAAATCCTTATATTGATTTGGATTTTTCAAGTAGTATCATATTATTTCTTACAAGAATCAACCTATACACAAAGATCATGTGTTTTGAAACTTGGAATAACTCTCAGGACTAAATTACCATTCTAATTCTTATTAGCTATGCAGCCATGGACAAGCCAATGAACATTAATTTCTTTATTAACACAGTTGGGATAATTATACCTTCATTATAAGTTTAAATGTGGTAACATTCAATTAATTGTTCTGTTTTTGTTGTTAATAGCGTAAAAGGAAAGTGCTCATAGAAGTGGGTGAAAGCTCTTTTGAATAAGAAAAAAAATACATGGTCAGACAGCACTGAGCACCCTGGGGGTAGATAAGTTACAAAGATTAGGCTTTGCATAATTGGTATAACTCATAGTTTGCATTAACCTTATGAAGGGCAGCCATTTTTCATAGGTGTTGAGAATAATGTTGAAGAATACCAAAGCCTAAAACCTAACAATCATGAAAGTTAGCATGGATTATTAAGCTCATTAAAACACTGGGGCTCTGGAGACCTGAATTTTAATACACATTTTGCCACTGACTTATAATGTTACCCTAGGCAAGAGAGCAGGTCTCTTTATTCTTTGCTTTCTTCATTTGTGAACATTACCTTCCCGAGGTGACTGTGCTACATAGCAATGAACGGACATAAAACACACTGTAAGAAGGGCATCCTTACGATAACTGCGAAGAGTGAAATAAAAAGGATGCGATGTGGTTGAAAGAAACCCGCAGACAGATTACCCTTCTCTCTTCAATTGGTTTATTGTTCACAAAGGGAATGGGATCTTTTTTTACTATTGGTTTCCTTCTCCCTACCCCCAGAAACTCCTTAAACACCAGCCCACAGAGATCCCTTCAAATATTATCCAAAATTAAGTGATACAACTTTTCAGAATATTCCAACGACCTAAAAACTGGAACAACTTACAGCTTGCAAATGTTAATTAAGATCATATCTTTATCAAATTTACCTTAAAATGTGAGGTACACCAGAGTACTCATATCTACTGCTCGTTAATTAAAGCTTAGATGTCTATGGCCACTGTTACTCTTGAATGAACCGCCCCCCCAAGAAGCATAATTAGGAATAAGTTAGGGTGCTAAATGATGAATGAGTGTAGCAGTCCCTGTACTAAATGCTGTACCAGAATATAAAATGGATGGATGTCATCACAGTGTAAAATACGGGATTAGGTTTAAGATAAATTAGCCTACCTGTAGCACATTGCAATTTTCTATGCAAAATTAATTTATTTTACCTGCCAAATTACTGTACATTTATTTAATTTGTGCAGTTTATACATTTTATTAGAAGAAACTTTTGGTATGATAATAAGGTAACTCTTGATTGCTAGGTGTTTATTTTGCTACATTGTAATTTTAAAAATTCTTTTCCTGAAGTCTTGAAAATTTCCATCAACATTAAGAAATAAGAGGAATTCAGAGAGTTCTTACTTCTTTATATAAAATATTACTATTGTTCAAGGAAGAGTTTTATTTTTTTATTTGAACACCTTTAGCAAACATTTACCTTCTAATCTTTAAAGATTTTATTTGTTTATGTGACAGAGAGAGAGATCACAAGTAAACAGAGAGGCAGGCAAAGAGAGAGGAAGAAGCAGGCTCCCTGCTGAGCAGAAACCCCAATGCATGCGGGCCTGGATCCCAGGACCCTGAGATCATGACCTGAGCCAAAGGCAGAGGCTTTAACCCACTGAGCCACCCAAGGGCGGCCCCACCTTCTACTCTTTAGAGAAGCATCTAAATTAATATGCAGAAAGCCCATGCAAGATAATCTAGATTCAATATCCCTCACTTAAAAATCATTTGTAACTCTCAAGAGATCTAAATTTCCTTTTCCTGTTTATTCACTCTTAGATGATTTATTGTAATGGCATCATAGGTTACTGATATGGGTATATTTTTCTTCTCTCCCTCCCTCCCTCCCTTCCTTCCTTTCTTCCATCTTTCCTTCTTTCCTTCTTCCCTTTCATTTTAGAGAGCCAGCGAGAGAGAACACAAGTGGGAGGGGCAAAGGGAGAGGGAGAGAGAACCTCAAGCAGACTCCTTGCTGAGTATGGAGACCAACTCAGGGCTCAATCTCATGACACTGAGACCATAACCTGATCCAAATCAAGAGCTGGACACTTAACCAACTGCGCCACCCAGGTGTCCCATGATTTAGGCATATTCTTTACACAGTATATGAACTCTCATTAAATCTATATGATGGAGAACATGAAGACAGAGAAAAGAAAACTTACAAATATTACATGAGATTATTTGTGAACCCCGAACTACCTAAAACTTCCATCACACCAAGTGATTGCAAAAAGAAAATTAAGAAGTATGGTTTATTATAAACTAAGGGACATCTCAACACTAAAAACAAAACAATAAAAACATTAGAAAGTAGATCGCCTTTTCTACTGAAACAGACTATATTTCTGTATGTCAATCATGTAAACAAATTCAGTAAATAACGAGTGATAATAAATGAATTGTGTTTATTTTGAAGTAAACTGTGACACTGTTAATGCTACCACATACTTTCTAAAGTCATAATATAAAGCAACACTGTTCTGGATATTCCCTGTGCTTCATCAGAAAAGACAACCTCAAGGACTTATATACACCCTAATGTTTTTGGTTTTACATTTCTAGCAGAGCTCTTACGACTATTAGGAATTTTGGATTCAAGCATGAATATATTAAATCTCTTATTAAGGTATTCCAAGAGTTGTTGGTTTCATTTGCTTTTTCAATAAACTAATCCATAAGTTGATGTCGACTTTATCTGACCTTCATGCAAGTGTTGTACTCTGAGTCTGGAACGTGGGATGACTGTCTTTGTAAATGTTTTGTTTGGAAATATAGTCCAATAACATTGATTTACAGTGATGTCTAGTCACAAAACCCTTATGAATACAACATTCAGAATGAATAGGACAGTGACAGTACATCATTCTGGGGAAGGGGAACAGCTCGGCAATATGAATCATAGACATCCATAACTGATGTCACTTAAAACACATTAATATTAAGGAATGTAGTTTACATTTTAGAATTACTCAGAATGCAAACACTGCATTTCAACTTTACAGTGCATACCTAGTCAACACAGAAAGGTATATAGCAAAGACTTAAAACATAATAAACATAGTCATTGACTTTAACCCTATGTAACAGAGTATCAGTAGCAATATTCTCTTCACTGACAATAATAATAAAACTTGTAATAATAGCAAAAATGTAATTGATTACTGAGTAATTTCAGAGACCTCATCCCTTTTCAAAAGTGATTATTATATGATAGAAAGAGTATACTGACAACATTCAAAATAGATTTGAGATTTATAATTTTTTACATATTTCTCAAAGGAATGCGAAATATACATATAATGATGTACTTATACACAGTAACATTCTGCTGCTAAAATCTTCTAGCTTACAATTTTTCAGTTCCTCTGGAGAATAAAAAAAAAAGAATTTTGATAATTGATGACTACTTCTCTACAATATGCCTCACGAGTGGACAGGAAAAAAAGATGGATGTTACACAGACATTAGGAGGCAGTTTAAAGCAGCTTGTTAGTTGAATTGAGCAATAGGGAAACTCACCGTCTAACAGCTTCGCTAGCAGGTGTTCCTGTTGTCGTGGTAAAGTGCCGCATGCTTTACTCAATAATGGTGATAATACGATCGAGTTAGCCCCAAACTGTAAAAACTCCAGTAATAAAAGCACGTTATGGTTTCTTTATTACTCTAGTGTTGCTTTAAACTATGTGCCCCAAATATGTCTGCTTTTGAAAATGTCTCTTATTTAGACAAGAAGAAAAATGATAATTTTGAAAATGGAATTCAGTTTAACCTTATAAGCTTTGTTCAAGCCACTGTATACAGGCATTTCCCCCCCCCCTCAGCTGTTCCACAGGTCATTAATAATGTAAAAAACCTTCTAGTAAATATATTGTCACCCACATTCACAGTAACAAATTATAATAAATAGAAATATAGTATTTCCTGATCAGGTTTTCAGATAATACAGGATCACCTCTGGTTATCGCTTTAAACCTTAGAAATTTTATAGATTTGAATAAGCTTAGCCTCAGGGCAAAGTCAAATCAACTCACTACATTAAAAAAAAAAATGGCACTAGTTAGTTAAGCATGATTATTTTAGTTTGACCATAGAGGTTTTTATTTGTTTTTGTTAAGATTCTATTTTCCAAGTAGGAAATACAATAAAAGGGAAAATTATAAGTGCAAATATACCAAGAAAATAACGTAAAATAAGCAAAAAGGGGAGACAAATGACGACATAATTACAGCTCTCTCACTGATCTCTTACAAAGTTTTTCTTTAGACTCATGCACATGAATAGGCTTTCAACTGAAGCTGCTCTTAATTAAAGGAACTTCTGTATGTGTCATCTCAGTGGTCAGTCCTTCATTCAATGTGTATTCATTTTTCAATGAGGCATCATGCCAGGTACCGAGGTCACACAAATGAACAGACTGGACCTGATCTCCAGGGACTCGGGGTTCAGTGGAAGATACACTCATGAAAGCAGAAACACAGTGTTATGACAGAGCTGTGAACAAGGTGATAGGAGAACGCAGAGGGAGAAACACAAAACTCTGCCTAGAGGTACTGAACAATAGCCTAAGGATTGCACTTGCATAAGCTTAGTAAATGCTGATCTCCTTGGAGACTGGGGCATGCACACCAGCATTTGAAGGACAGCATTTATTTAAATCATTATTCAGAACTCAACATACCCACTGATACCTGTTTTCTACTGTGAACATGTAGGTGCAGTTGTGATATCTTTTCAGGTTTTGCCTCATGAATGTATCAGCTGACTTAAGGTCAAGTCTATGAATATATGTATTGAATAATGAAGGTTTATAAGCCTTATAAACAAGAGTGAGATTAAGCATAACAATTTGTTAGAAATAGGATAATGCTTAATTTTCTGCAACTATTTCCATAATCAATTCATGTTTCAACATAAATAGGTTGCAAATGATGAATTAAAATGTGGACTAAAAAACAATTCTACTGTAAATTTAGCCATTGTATATTAAACAGTATTCAATTCATTTTTATTGCCTGATTTCACCTCAAACAGCAATCACTTCTGTCAGCAGCTATGGAAGAATAGAATGCAATAAAAAACAACTTAAAGATTTGTCAGATAGCACACAATCAATTTGTGAATTGTGATTTGTGAAGACACAATCAATTCTCCAAAACACAATAATGTAATTTTTTTTTAACATTTAATTTTTTTATTTGAGAGGCAGTGGAGAGACAGAGAGAGAGAGAGAGAGAGAGAGAGAGAGAGAGAGCACAAGTAGAGACAGGGGCAGAGGGAAAGATACAAGCAGACTCTTCCCTGACTGGGGAGCCCAATGTGGGGGTAGATCCCAGGACCATGCAATTAGGACCTGAGCCAAAGGCAGATGCTTAACCAACTGAGCTACCCAGGGGCCCCTCTAAGGTGCTTTTTGGTTTGTTTGTTTGTTTGTTTTTAACCACTGTTCAATCTATAAAGAGTTGTATGCTGTATAATCTTTATAAAAGTTAGTATGTGTTAATAAACACACATATGTGTATCTATACAGGTGTGTATATGTAAGTGACTAAGGTATTTATATTTAAAATAATACGGACTATTATACTTCAATGTTTCTCCAAGTATTTTGTTTAATATCATTAACTGGTTATCTGGGATACCTGCTCCTAGATCTTTTATAAACTATCTAGTCATAGTTTATATTTGATGCCGAAGTGAGATGACTTGGTAGAAACATTAGCAACTTCATGGAATCAACAGAGGAAACAAACAGAAATCCATGTATGTTCTAAATAAGGTATTAGGTTGTACAACACTTGCTCACAAATAAAACATTCTGTTAAGGAATAAGAAGTACCAAAAATAAGATTAATGATAACCTTAAAGGCTTCTATTATTAAGCTCTTATTTCTATGCTTTTTATCTAACTACAGTGTGTTTGTGGATTCAAATCATATTTAATACATGTAGTACATCTGACTATTACATGTAGTCAGAACATCATTCAAAGCTTGTTCTCAGGGTGTCTGGTGACTCAGTTGGTTAAGGATCTGCCTTTGGCTCAGGTCATGATCCCAGGGTCCTGGGATGGAATCCTGCATCTGGTTCCCTGCTCAGTGGAAAGTCTGTTTCTCCCTTCCCCTGCTCTTGCGCTCTTGCGCATGTCTCTCTCTCTCTCTCTCTCTCTCTTTCTCTTTCTCTCTCCTCTCTCTCTCTTTCTCTTTCTCTCTCCTCTCTCTCTCTCTTCCTCTCTCAAATACATAAATAGGCTTTTGTCATACCTTTTAAAATCTGATTTTAGCAATGGCCAAAATAATCTTAACAAAATAATCCTAACAACTTGTTTAGTACAACATACGTTCCATAATTTGCCACACTTAACATATATGCTTTGAGAATAAAGAAGAAAGTTGGTATGAATGATGGTGCTTCCTTCACCAATATTTCTTCTTAATGAAGTATCTTAAATATCATATATATATATTTATATAAAATATGTGTATTATTTCATATCACATATTAAACATTTTCAGTTATGAATCCCCTACTTGCTCATTATTTTACAGAAGATAAGGCCACAGTATCTTGAATTTTGCATGTCTTCAAACTTTGAAGTTTGCTCCCTTTCCATTCATTGGTTATACCTGGTCAGCCTATATTAAGCACTCAGAGAGTATATGGCTCCTTGAGGACAAGTCTACTCTACACTGCGATGAACACTCTTTTACATAAGTGCTTATTTAGGCTGGAGGGATATCATCAATACTCACTGATAACTGACTATTTTCTGTTAAAACATTTTTCATAACTATATCATCAGCATATTGAAATGTAAGTAGAAATGCAACAGGTACTTAAAAATCTTAAAATCTGCTGACAGTATCCCAATACATGTCTGTCTTCTATTGATACTGGTAGCAAACACCTCTGAGGCTGTTCAAAGTTATATCAGGTTTCTTTCTTGTTTTGTTTGTTCCACATTTCCATTTGGGAATCTGGTCAATTACAGCTTCCTCTGTGGAGGATTGGGGAAATACCTATGTTTCAATAAAAAGGAACCTGTCTTAAGAGAGTTTACAAGGTTGGGGCTTCTTGATCCCTGACAAACACTGATTAGTGAAAGTGAATTTCAAAACTCCACCACCTTGGAAACAATTAGGTAAATAAATCCAGTGGCTGAGGGAAAAAGATAACATGAAAAATAATATAGTATTTATCTTTTTATACTCCTTATTTTCCTTGTATCTAATTTCCGCAGTTTAGTAACATTGTAGTTTCAGATAAATATAATCGTGAAGAGCTTATAAAATATCAACAATTGTACTTTCAGAAAATCTACCTTCCAGAGTATTTGATCAATAAGGCAGTGGGTAAATAAAAAAGACTCAGTGAAGAATTAAAGTAATAATACAGATCATCTCCAAAGCATGGGAAACTGTTGCAGGACTAAGAATTTAGAGTCCGGAATTATCCAATGCGGCTGTTACATTGTTCAGATTTTCTAGTTAAACTCTAAAAATTACATTCCACATTGAGTTTGCAGATACTATCTAACTAACACTTCAGTTATTGGTTATTTCTGTTGTTATTATTGTTGTTGTAAATGGAAGAGTTTACTGAATTTCCATGCCAATTATTTGTAGAAGTATAAGATCAGTGTTACCAGGAAATTGTTTACAATAAAATATTAAGTCCATATTTAGAGATTTTAAATAATGACAATAATAAAAGGAATATGGACAAAAATATGGAAGGGTATTATAAATCCCTATGGCAAGCAATCTTATTGCAAATTATCTTCTAGTTCTGTCCATCAAAACATATGCCTAACATTATTATAATTGTATGATATATTATGTTTTAGTCTCCATATTTTTAATTATCTTAAAATTGGTTTCCCTGATTTTATCTCAGTAATGATTTTTAATGGTTTAAAATTTTCTGTCCCACACATTCAAAAATGAGACTCTGAGCATAAGGAACTGGAATACAAAGCTGATTATTTTTATAGCATGTTAGTAGAATCGATATAAATACACCATTAAGCCTCTTACTCTATATATTTATACAATCAATGAATATTTACTAACGCATTACAGTATCAAACTTTGGAAGCTAGTGAATAGGTATCTGTATGTATGTGGATGCATGCTTACATAGCTCTGCTGCAGATAGGCACACAAAAATTATTTATATAGCAATATAAGTGAATAATAGATTAAAATCCATTAGTGCACATTAGACACATTTACATATTTTATTAATGTATCAGTACTGAATTATACATTAGACATCTCCTTTTTTTTTCTTGTTTTGTTTTGTTTTACATTAGGTAGTTCCTTGAGCCTCACTTTTGTCATCTGTAAAACTGGAATGAAAACACCAAACAAAAAGCACCCCCCCAACAAACAAACAAACAAAAACACCAACTTCGCACAATAGACTAAAGTAACAATAGGATGCAACATACTCTGTTCAAATACTAGTGTGATCTGGAGTTTGATGGATACTGATAGACAAAAGTAGGTACTATGTAACCAGGTTCATTGTTGCATTAAAAAATAGATAACAGTGTTGAATGTCTTGTTTAAAATATCTGTGATCCTCTAGGATACATGATATTGGATTCTAAATTTTGGAGTAAACTCAAGAAAAAGTGAAGAAACTACAAATGATAGTGATAGTTTTGATATCTGAGTAACATATTTATTCTAAAGAGAAGGAAATCAATGAAGCAACTATTGAAGCTCGGGCCTTTATATCAAATAGGATACTCTTGATGGCAAACAACAGAACTTCAACTCAAACTGACTTAAACCATAAGGAATATTTATTATTTCACATTTAATGGAAAGATAAAGATAGTTCCTTTGGTTTATCAGACACATTCCAAGGGATCTAGATTCCTTCTATATCTTTAGTCTGATATTGGCAGAGAAGCTGGTCCTCAGGAGAGCTGTCTGCAACAGTCCCAGGTGGCTACAACATTGCCAGTTATCATGTCCAAATAGGGCAGCACCCAGTAAAAACCCAAGTCCATCTTTCCCTATTTCTTGACTTAATATAGTGGATCTAATTTGACCTTAGACTTCATCACACTCTTGTTCTGTGCCATTCCTAAACTTATATTAGCAGAGGAAGTGAGATAGCCATAACTAACTTAGTAAAATGAAAGTTCTGTTTAAAAGGAAGTGTAGGAATTAATTAGTCGTTGTATGGGCAACCTGGACTGTTTTGTCCAAACAGAAAGCAATATTTAAAACTGATTCATTCATAAGTATAGCCAATTCCAAAACACAACAGAAACCAAAGATAACTGCTAAAGGAGTATGCTGACTCTATGCTTGAGAACTCAAAAATAAAAGTGAGGAAAAAAAAAAAACAAACAAGAGAAAACCTTTCACATTTTTTAAATAATGAAAGTATCATACTAAAATTGACTTATTAAAAAGCCTAATTTATAGTATATTCCAATCTCATAGGTATAAATACTCCTACGATGGTCCATTTCAAAATACTAACACAAAATCAAGTCCCTAGTGAAGGGGCTATATGACCCTACTGCCTCCATCAATGGCTTCTCAACCTCTACCCTTGCTTGTCTATCATCAACCCTCAACATAGCAGCAAGAGTAGTTCTTTTAAAGTTTGTCAGATCATTTCAACACTTCGCTCAAAACACTGGCTCTCTGTATCAGAGCCTAGAATCCTTACAGAGTTCTACCTGATCTTGTCCTTGTTATTTCCCTGAGCACCTCTCATTATTCTTCTGTGTCCTCTCCATTCTAGCAACTGGGCCTCTTTGTTATGCCTTGATTATTCCCAGCTAGCTTCTCCTTTAGGGCCTCTGTCTGAACTTGGCCAACATTTTCACTTTCTTTAAGTATCTGTTAAAATGATATCTTCCTGATGAGGCCCACAGAATCTGAGGGTCCTATTTATAATTTATTTAAAATTGTAACTTTCTGGAGGGCCTGGCTGGCTCAGTCGGTAGAACATGCAACTCTTGATCTCCAGGTTGTGAGTTTGAGCCCCACATTGGGTGTAGAGATTACTTAAAGATAGATAAATTTAAAAAATAAAATAAAATTTCAACTTTCTCCCTGTAACTTCATTCCTCTCCTGCTCTCTTTCCCGATCCTCCATGTAACATCACTTTCTATACAATAAAGATTTACTTATTTGTTATGTTTACACTTAGTTTCTTGGTTTCTTTTTTTTATCTCTCTGCTATAATTTAAGCATTAAGAAAATAATTTTTGTGCCTGCTTATTTACATATCTCAAGTTCACAGAATATTGTCTAACACATGGTACATATTTAACACACATCTTTTCATTGAATGAACCATTTATCTCTAATAATGCAAATAATTTTTAATATTTATCTTTGGCTCTCAGAAGGTGCTGTGGTTTCCAAATAGTCTTTTTTTTTCCAAATAATCTTTTTTATATAAGTACAATATATTTTCTCATTTGTATATCCTAGAAACCATTTAGTTCTCTGAATTAATTTCAAATATTCTACCATACCTATTTTAGATTTGAAATTAAACAAGTAAACAAACACTATAATTTCCCTCATGGAAGCCAACTATGCAACAGTTATTTTGAAAGTTATTCTAAATTCAATAGTTTTTCCTTTGGAATATATCTTTAGAGTATATCTTATTAATAACCTACACAGTATCTTCCAACAACAATTAGCAAATTCTGTTGGTATTACTGTTACTTAAATTTTACATATGCTCAAGCTTCTAGACTCTTGTAGATGTCATGTATATTATCAATAAAAGAAAGAAGAAAACATTTCCAGACTTAAAGATAATTTTCAAAGATGATTTTCCTCTTAAATTCAGACGTTAGGAATGAAAATCTAAAATACTATCTCACATATCTGTATGATGACATTACAATCTAGGTGGGTGAGGAAAATCTATGGTATGTTCATAAAGAACTGGTTATGAACAGAAGACATTAATATAACTTGATAACTTGATGGTATTTGTTCTTACTCTTTTTTTTTTTTTTTTTTTTTTTTTTTTTTTTTTTTTTTGTCCTTATTCTTAAGATTTCCTACTGCAGGGGCGCCTGGGTGGCTCAGTTGGTTTAGCGACTGCCTTTGGCTCAGATCATGATCCTGGAGACCCAGGATTGAGCCCTGTATCAGGCTCCCTGCTCTGTGGGAAGCCTGCTTCTACCTCTCTCATTCCCCCTGCTTGTGTTCCCTCTCTTGCTGTGTTTCTCTCTGTCAAATAAATAAATAACGTCTTAAAACAAAAAAAAGATTTCCTATTGCATCCTTCAAATATTTATCCCTGTCTGAATATGTTGATTTACTGTAGAGGCAAGTAAATTAATTATTTGGTTGGGTAGAAAGAAAACTGCATTATCTTCTAAATATGTTTCATGGTGGATCAGTCATAGTCATTTTTCGCAGTCAGGTATCTGAATGCACAAAGTAGTTCAAAATGTATTCTCCACTAAGTTGTCTCCAAAAACACTTTTAGTTTTGTTTTTGTTTTGTTTTGTTTTGTTTTACCTAGAGTTAATTAACTCTATGGTCTTCCAGGTTTTGGTTCTAAACCTTAGAAGCTTTGAAGTTGCTATTCCATTCTAAGTAAAAAGCTGAACAGACTGAAAATTTAAGAACTTCTCTTGGACCCATAAGAGAAGTGAAGATGCAAGGCAAACTACTGTCCCCAAGTTTAAAGAGATAGAAAGAGATACAGGAAGTCAGAGCTCCCCTGAAGAGATTCAGTGAAACTACTCTAGGAACCTGTGCCAGGTGGGATAGGAAAACTTGAACTACACCAAATTGCTAGGACCTCAGTTGGGACCACACTGGGAGTTAAAAACTCCAAGGATAAGGGCGTTTCCTACAATACTGTGAAATTTACTTACAGAAGCTTGACCAGATTCCCATGGTAAGTATCAGAAGTAAATATTTTGTTTTTCCAACAGGGGAGGGGGAAAAAGGACAATTTTGAAATTCCAGAGCACTCTGTCCTTCTAACAAGGGCTGACCTCAGGGTAATTGGTTAATCAGAATCTAAATTTCTGGGGGTATTAACAGAGTTTAACTCACCTGGGGGGAAGAGAAATTTCTACTCCAGCCCACTCTAGCCACACTATCCCAACTAAGCAGGGAGAATCATCAGAGAAACACTTAAGCAGTTCATAGCTCAGGGGCATAGGCTCACTAAAAGAATGAGATCAAATCAGAGGACTGGGAACAGCTTCTGCTCTTTTCATCCCTTATCACATTACTAAAGCCCTATTTACAGCAGTTCCTTTTACCTAGCACATCAGGTCCCCATATCAATAAAAAATTTCAAGACATACCAAAAGGTACAAAAAACATAACTTGAAAAGACACAGCATCAGACACAGCCAGACTGGCAAGGATGTTACAATTACAAGACTGGGGATTTAAAACTATGCTAAAGACACTAATGGATAATTCTGAATTATTATCGCAGGCATTCCCTACAGGGTTCTCTTAAGGGTGCATAGATACATTTGCATATGTATATATATGTATATATATATGTATATATATGACATTGATTACATATATGTATGTGTGTGATTTCAAAAATCATTCAGTGAAACATCACATTATATAAAAAAATCTAGTTCATGGAAATTCATGTAATTACCTCAGAAAAATTATCAGCTATTTATAGTAGATACTTTCATGGATAAATGTGCTTTTTATATTTAAGAATAATAATAAATTAATTATTATAGTAGGATAGGAATACATTATTATGCTATCTAGCTTTTTTTAAATGAATGGTCACATCCATCAACTTTATTTCCTTCACCTTCTTCACTTATTAGAATTGGTCTTCTACTAGAAAATATTTATTTTCCACTGCTTTAGCATTTCTTCATGGTCCCTCAAACTTAGGGACAATGGTTTGCTAACTATAAAGAAGGCATTTTAATTTTATTTGTTTGTTTGTTCGTTTGTTTGAGATAGAGAGAGAGCAAACAGGCACACATGAACAAGCTGGGAGAAGGGCAGAGGGAGAAGACAAACAGAATCTGTGTTGAGTGCTGAACCTGATGTGGGGTTCAATTTCACAACCCTGAGATCGTGACCTAAGCCAAAATCAAGAGTTAGATGCTTAACTCATTGGGCAACTGAGGAACCCCAAGGAAGGTTATTTTTAAAAGAAGAAGAAAAAAAAAAGTTTGTGCTGATACCCTGGATTGATCGGTAGTATGAATTTTAAACAGTATCCGTTTTCAAATTCAATTGCTATTCTGATTTCACTCATTTCATAATGATAGTCTATACTGATACTCTCAGAATAAAATATTCCATAGTGTCATGTTTTTAGTTTTTATCCTATTATAACCACATTTAAGTTGCCAGGCTATTGACACTTAACCTAATTATTTTTTATTCGAATGGGAAGTTCTCAAACTGACTGCATTGCCATTCTAGAGAATGACATTGGAATGCAACTCTAAGCTCTGCCTACCTTCAGGACTACCTGACCTGACATTGGTAGATGAGTCTCAATTAGAAAAGAAAATGCAGTGTGATTGTAATAATTTTGTCATATTTTAGCTAGATATACTTATATACTTGGCTATTCTGATTCCTCATCAGTCAAATCATGACATTACTTCTTGCTACAGTTATACATAGAAGGCTATATACAAAGCAGAAAGTACAAAAATAGAAAAATATAATGAAATTAACTAATCAAAAGAAAATATGATTCTCTAAAGTGGTTTAAAAAAAGGGAAAACCTTTAGAAACTGTCTAGAGTTAATCTTCTTACACTAAAAAAACCTTAAACCCATTTGAAAACCAGATATTTCTCATTTTTCTCAAACTAGTCATGAGTATTTCAAAAAAGAAAGTTTTCAACTCACTTAAGGTATGCATAATCTTTAAATACAAAACCTGACAGAAAATACAAGAAAAAAATTAGGTTTAGTCATCCATAAATATAGATGCAGTATTCCTAAAGCAAATTTAATTCAGTTAAAGTATAAAAAATAGCCCAAACAAACAAAAAACAGTATATTTTTAACAAGGGTAGGTTTATGCCGGGCTTACAAGAAATTCCATTCTTAGATAAAAGATGGAAATTAATACTACTGGAATCCTACACAAAACAGCTATACTTGCTGGATGAAATACAGAAATAATCTCACTGAAAGCAGTGGAGAGGTGTTAGGGTAATAAGAAATGAAGGGACTAAGCCTCTCAAAAGGAAAGAACTTCAAGAAGGGAGCTAACTTTTGTAGTCACTCTTAATCAATGCACATTCAATGATTCTAGGCAGAGTCAAGAAGCTGAGAATCTTAGATGAAACAAGCCAATATTCTGGAAAAGGCTTTGGAAGCTTCAAGCCATTCCCTATTTCAACCTAAAGATATTTGCAAAATCCTGGAGCTGCCATGCGATATGAGAATTAAAATCTGAGCAGAAAGCCTCTAAAATGCAGAGAAGATCTTTCCTTAATCTGTTGTGAAAAGCATTAGAATCGGGGGGTGCAGTAAGGGAAAGAGGGCCCCAAAACACATTAAGGTATCAGCTGGAAAGGATTACAACAGGAACAAACCATATGTAGACTGAACCTTACAAAGACTGCAAACTTAACATGGGGCAGCCCTTGAAGACACTAGGAACTCACCCATTAATTTTTTCATCTTGGAGAGTACAGAAAACTATCTCTAGAGGAATAATACATGCAACTTTTCTAATTCTCAATATATAATTTCTAAATCTTAGCCAATGAAAATAATACATATGAAGGAAAGATATATGACCAAAATCCAACAGAAATACATATATTTTTAAAATGAGAGATGATCCACATTTTGGCATCAGTTGGCAAGTTGTTTAATAATTACAGTTAACATATTTTTTTAAAAGGAGAAAAATCTGGAGGCGGCAGATGAAAATATGGGGCATTTTACTAGAAATTTTTCAATTAAAAATAGTCATATGGTAACTTTATTAATAAGAAAAAAATGGCTTAAAATTATTTTAAAATGACAGAAAATATCAACCCACAGTTTAAAGAAGCACTGTAAAGCCCTAGTAAAATACAAAGAAAACCACATTTAGAAATATCATAGTAAAACTACTCAAATAAAAGCAAAAGAGAAGTCTTAAATCCAGTCAGAAGGGAAAAGATATAGATATGTAGATATATAGATATAGATCTTAACTTCAAGAAGAAATATTAAGATTGCCTGGGTGGCTCAGTGGGTTAAAGCCTCTGCTTTCAGTTCAGGTCATGATCTCAGGGTCCTGGGATTGAGGCCTGCATCAGGCTCTCCACTCAGCAGGGAGCCCGCTTCCTCCTCTCTCTCTGCCTGCCTCTCTGCCTACTAGTGATCTCTCTGTCTGTCAAATAAATAAATAAAATCTTAAAAAAAAGAAGAAATATTAAAACTGAAAACTTCTCAAAAATGAATGAAACAACAAAAATAATGGAAGCCAGATTAATTTATTAATTAACAAATTTGAAGTATTGAAAGAAATAAAGAAAACTGCCAACCAGAAAATTCTGTATTGAGAAAAAAAACTTTAAAAATTAAATTTAAATAAAGACATCTTCAAATGAACAAAAAACTTTTAGAATTGTTTTTCCCAAAACACACTAAGCACATATTAAAACCAATTACTTAAACAGAAAATGAAAATATAGGAAGGAATGAAGAACAACCAAAAATAAAAATACTTCAGTAATACAATGAGTATCAATTACATATCAACTATCCAATATTACAAGAGTACTAGCTTGAAGGGTTAAAAATATATGTAGGATTAAAATGTTTGTTAAAATAATTCTTAAGAAGGCAAATAGGAATTAAACTGTTCTTAAATTCTAGTATTTACAGGTAAGAGTTAAAAAAAAATAAGTTATGTGTAACGTTGGTACCAAAACAGGGCAAGACCACCACAAGAAAGGAATTTTATAGCTCAATTTCTCTCATTGACATAATCACCAAAATCCTAAACAAAAGTGGTTAATTATATACAAAACATACCAATTTTTTAAAAGATTTTTTAATGTATTTATTTGACAGAGAGAGAGAAAGAGAGCACAAGCACAAGCTGGGGGAGGGGCAAGCAGAACACGAAGGAGAAGCAGGTCCCCACTGAAAAAGGAGCCCAGTGGGGGCTCAATCCCAGGACCCTGGGATCAGGACCTAAGCTGAAGACAGATGCTTAACCAACTGAGCCACCCAGGCACCTTTTTATTTCTTTTTTGTTGTTGTTTTTAAAATTCATTTATTTGAGAGAGAAGGAGGAAGGGACAGAGGGAGAGAGTCCCCACTGAGCAGGGAGCCCAACATGGGACTTGATCCCAGGACCATTAGATCATGACCTGATCCAAAATCAAAAGTTGTCCACTTAACCACCTCCCATGTGCCCCCAAATATACCAATTTCTTAAAAGAGGTTTATACCACTAATGTAGGCTTATTTTAACATTGAAAAATTAATTAATGGGGGTGCCTGGGTGACTCAGTTAAGTATCTGATTCTTGATTTCAGCTCAGGTCATGATCTTAGGGTCTTGGGATCAAGCCCCATCTTGGGCTCTTTGCTTCACTCTCCCTCTGTTCCTCCCCCTGCATGTGCTCTCTCTCACTCATTCTCTCTCTCTCTCAAATGAGTAAATAAATCTTAAAAAAATAATTGATGGACTTAAACAGTTTCTATTCCAACATGCAGAGATCTTAGAGGTCACCATTCTGTCCTAACAATAAGCAAAAAATTAAAGAATGTGAAAGTCAACAACTCTTCTTAGATTTGTCAAGTAAGTAAAAGGGCAAACTGCTGCCCTCCAAATTGGAGAGCTAGGCATATATAGAGAATCACAACCTACTGGAGCAGAAATCTCCACAGGAACTATTACCTAGATCAGACAATCTGAGAACTGCAGTTAATGAATTATTGGAGATTCAATATGGAAAAGCCTGAGTGATAAAGGTACTAGAGGACCCCAGGGCACAGGAGGTGGGGTTGGGTGCATATTTTTTTGAGACTTTTGCCTCTAAATGTTGTACCAGATTCTCACATGCAGATCAGAAAAAAATCCCTCTGGCTTTCAGCAAAGGTGAGAAGGATGGGAGAAAGTAATTATTTTGAAACATGTAAAAGTATTCTATTCAATTAATAAGGCTTTCCTTGAAGATATATTATTTTCTCAGAGTCTAAACCGTTGAGGTTTTTATCAAAGCCCAACTGATCTGTGGAGAAGGGAATACACCACTCTAGCCCTTTCTAGCCATTCATACCACCAAAGGGGGTGAAAACAGAACAAAACACAAAAATGAGAGCAACTTGTGAACTTCACAGTCCAGGAGCAAGGACTTACCAAAAGACTGAGACCTAATTGCAGGATTACTGAATGCTCCTACTCTCTTACACATTATCACTACATTACTGAAGGCCTACTTACAACAATTCCTTTTTTGCATGTCATGTCTATTTTGCAACAAAACATTGCAAGGCTTACTAAAAGGCAAAAATCAAACAAACAAACAAATAAAAAGAGTTTGGAAAATAAAAGGCAAGCAGCAGAATCAGACTCAGATACGGCAAAGATATTTAAAACAGATATGGCAAAGAATTTAAAAACAATAATGAATATCAACATTATAGTCCAAATGGATAAAGAAGGTAACATGCAAAAAACTGAGGAGGGGTCGTTATTTAAGAAGAGTGATAAAAATTCTAAGGAACAATAAAAAAAAATGCTAAAGATCAAAAACACTGTTAACAGAAATTTAAAAAATGCCCTTGATGGGCTCATTAGTAATTTGGAAACAGCTGAGGAAAGAATATTTGAGTTTGAAGATTTGTCAGTTAAAACTTTCAAAACTAAAAACCAAAAAATAGAAAGTCTGAAAAAGTGAAACAGAATCTCTAGGAATGTGGAAAACCCAGAGAAGATGTAATGTAATATAACATGTAATGAACATGTAATGACACTACCAGAAAAGAAGGAAGAGAAGCAGAAGAAACATTTAAGCAACAATAACAGAATTTTCCTAAATTAATGTTGGACACCTTTTGGTGTCCAACAGACCAGGAAAGTCAGAGAAAAATGCATACAATAAATGCCAAAACAAAACAAACAAAACAAAAAGCAAAAAGAACCCTATTCCTATGCACATCATATTCAAACTGAAGAAAATCAAATATAAAGAAAAATAATATGCAAGAAGTCAGAGGTCCTGGTAGGGGTGGTAGAAATAACATCACCTATAGAGGAACAAAGCAAAGAATCACCTGACTTGTCAGAAACCATGGAAACAAGAGAAAAACAGAGTGGGTTATTTATTTTTTTGACTTTTTAAAAATTTTATTTCATATTTATATCTTTTTCTATTTTATTTTGTATTTTATATTTTATTTATTTTATTTGACTTATTTTTATTTTTGACTTTTAAATTTATTTTTATATAAAATAATTTTTTTAAATTTATTTTTTACTTATTTATTTATTTGAGAGAGTGTGCAAGTAGGGGGACAGACAGAGGGCAAGGAGAGAGAGAACCCTCAAGAAGATAACCCGCTGAGTGCAGAACCTGACCTGGGGCTGCATCCCATGACCCTAAGATCATGACCTGAGCCAAGATCAAGAGTTGGCCACTTAACTGACTAAGCCACCCAGGCACACTGAGTGAGATATTTAAAGTGTTGAAAGAAGAATACCCACCAACCCACAATCTGTGCCTTGCCAAGTTATGTTCCAAAAGAGAAGGAGAAATAAAAATTTTCTTAAAAAAAAAAAATGCAAGAGACTCATTGTGAGTAGATCTGTCTTGCAATAAATGTTAAAAAGCAGTTCTTTAAAGACAAAATATATGGGTCTAAGAAATTTGGATCTACATAAGAAAAAAAGGAAAGATTACTTCAATAACACTTTAAATGGAGATATGGTCTTAATGTTTGTGTCCCCCTAGAATTCATATGTTGAAATTCTAAACCCCAACGGTGATGCTATTAGAAGGTTTATGAATGGGAATAGGGTTCTTATAAAAGAGGCCTCAGAGAGATCCTTTGCCCTTTCCGCTATGTAAGGGTATGATGATAAGTCTGTGACCTGAAAGTGGGGAACTTGCTCAACCATGCTGGTACCATGATCTCAAAATTCAAGACTCCAGAACAATGAGACATAAATTTCTGTTTTTTATAAGCCACAGTCTGTGATATTTTGTTATAGCAGCATGAATGGACTAAGACAAACATCAGTGGTCTAAATATATCAATTAAAAGACAGACTGTCAGAGTGGATCAAAGAACAGACACAACCATAAGTTGTCTAAAGAAATCCATTTTAAATATAGACACACATATAGATCAAAAATAAGGAAATGGAAAGAGATATGCCCTCCTAACAACAATGTTTTCAAAGGTGGAGTAGCTGTATTGATTTCCTACAGGGCCAATGTAAGGGTAAATAAAGTTATCAAAGCTAAAGCATGGCATTGCATAATGATAAATGGGTCAATTCTCCAAAAAGGCATAAATAATATTAATGTGAACAAGCCTAAAAACAGAGCAGTTAGTTTGAGGAGCATTTTCTTTTTTATCCTTAATGGTATTAGATTTTGTCAAACACAGCCTTTCCATCTATTAATATGATCATGTGATTTTTTCCTTAAAAAATTAAATGAGAGATTAATCATCTAGCAATGAATTAAAAAATAAATTATCAAATTGGTTAAATGTTATTAAAGTGGATATGTAGAAGTATTCAGATACATAGAGTGTATCTGGTAAGGTTAGAATTCAGAAGAATGTACAAAATATAGAAGAAAAGGTGATTATTGAAGGGAAGCGAAGGAGTAACACAACTTTTAAGAAAAGATAAGCAGAAAATATATCCTAGTATAAGCTAACACCTGAGTGGGAAACATATTTAAGAAAACAAAGAAACAAACCAAAAACTTTGGCTTATGTTGGCAGTAAAAACAAAAAGAAAATAAAGGTAGAGTTATATCTAAGTGAAATATTAACAGATGACAGTGAGAAAACAGAACTGTTCAACTTCTTTCTTTTCTGTCAAGGAAAAAGATTTTAAAATTGGGAAGAGTTGAACAAAAATTGTTTGAGTGGACTGGAAAAACCTAAGATAACTACTCATATCAATATTCTATACATTTTCACTGTGTCTCTTTCTTTTTGCAGCTGTGATGCAAGATTCTCTCATCCTTTCCCCATTTTGACCAATGACACTAATTTTTTAAGATATTTATTTAGTACATTTATTGGAAGGTTTTAAATTTGTTGAGGGAACAAGGAGGAAACATTTTTATTTTCCTGCAACCCCTGTTTTCAAACACATTTGATTTGTTCTCTTCCCTGTCCTAAGATAACATCTCGGAAAAATTCCCCAGTTTCCAAGTAATTCTCAAGAAATAAAAGTTTGCTTGTCCACATTAAAAGTCCATTATAATGTGCAACTAAAGTTCCCACTTCTCCTCTCCCCACCCCACCCCCAGCTAGTGTCTGAGTCATGGGTCAGGTACCTCTTGCAAATAACACATAATCCATCTTCTGCTATTTCTGATTCTTCAAGAATAGAATCAAGAGTCAGGAAAGGAAGCATAAAGAGGAAAGGGCACAAGACATATGATGGGTGTTCTGTGTGACAAGGATCCACATTTTATATCTTTCACAGAGTACAGTTGCGGAACTCTTTTAGAAACCCTCCAAGAACTTTCGTAGTTCATGATTCTATAATAAAGCCATGGACCTCTATGATCTGATCCCCTCAGCTCCTGCTTCCTGCATATACACTCTACAAGGCTTACTACTAGGATGCCACAGTCCAATAATACATTTTCTCAGGTGCAGTACTATTCAAGATGGCTTCGAACAGGACTCCTATCTTCTTCAGTAACCACCTATTACAAGGGAAAACTATCACATCTGTGTCACACCAAAGGAAGAGAAGTGTACTTTTCTACTGCCTTTATTATATATCATAAGCAAAACCTGTGAACTCTAACCTCCGCCTCCCTCATCTTCCAAGTTATATAGTTGAGAGGCAGGCATCAGACTCTTTTCACATGCCTTCCAAACTCCAGGAACCACGTGCCAATTTCCCCCCAAAATTCTCATAGAATCCTACTCAGGTGCCCTGTCCTAAGCTAGTCAATTGCTAAAGTTTGGCAAACATCCATTCTGGGATGCATAACACATCCCTCCTTATAGAAAACATCCCAATATTTATGATTGGTTCTCTTAAATCCTACTCATTTAGCTTAAGGGGTCCACTCTACCTCATTCCACAGACTTAAAATAATAAATCACAGAATATTTTCTCATGGGCCTACAACTACACTATCTCTATCACCCATTCCTATTTCTCCATTATCCTACATAGACATGTAGTGGACAGTGAGTTTGAGGGACACGGAACATTATTTTGGTATCTTTTAAGACACTCTGGAGGAGAAAAAAGAAAGTCTGTCAGAAAAGTGCTGCCTTCTTCAGAATTTGAGGATTCTTATTCCTTGTTATCCTTAAAAAGAAGACAAATTCCATTCATCTCTGCATTGCTGTCTACATATCTAGTTCTGCACATACATATTTACATTTCTTTTAATAACAAATCGGGGTTTGAATCTGTGGTACAAATTAAATAGATACAAAATTCACTTGAACTATACAAATATAGATTAAAATACGGAGAAATAGAAAGCACTATAATTTGTTGGTAATTGGGTGGCTATACTTGTCTATGAAAGTAGCTTCATTTTAGTGTAAGTTCTCTAATTTATAAGAATCTATGCAAAGGATTAGAGTTAAGCTTACTTTCAAACATTCATAAAAATTCCTGGAGTCCAATGGCTCATAACTTTGAACAAAATCCCTTCAGCTATTTTAAGACAAAGGAAAAGAATAGGAGCGATTTTCTAATTTTAAGTTCAACTTAAATTTATTGTGCTTCAGTAATTCAGAAATCAGTGAGCTATAAAAACTGAAGATTTCCAGGAGTTCAATCCCTTTTCAGCTAAGATCAGTTCAGAAATTTAGGCAAGATATATTTTTTTAATTATTTGAAAACGATATGTTATGAAAATATTTATTTGGGATTTCTTTAGTATAAACCGAGTGATTATATTCCAAATATAGAATATAATGTGAAATAAAGCTTAGTTATTTTGTGGTATTGCATGATGGAAAAATTTAGATGTATATATTTAAGATATTATGATACAGAAAAGTTAGGAACTTTGTCTTGATCTATACAAAATCTAAAAATTGACTAAATTATATCTTAAAATGAAAGCATATTGATAGACTGGTTTATTATATTGTAAACAAATATTTATACTGAATTTTTATTATATATTACATGTAAATATTTGAATTATCAAAGATTTTACATTCAATAAAGTATAAATTTTACATTTTGAAGAATATAACTTTAGAACATCAGTCTCCAATGCATTGTCTAATGCAACAGCTACTAGCCACATATGGGTACTGACAATTCAGAGGAGGCCAATACAACTGAATAACAGAATGTTTAATTTTATTCATTTTTAATTAATTAAAAGATTATGTAGATACATGTATCTAGTGGCTCTCCTATTGGATAGCTCAGATCCAGAATGCTATCAATCCTTCACATTCTCTTAACTTTTGTATCCTTAAAAATTATATTAACTATAGGGGCGCCTGGGTGGCTCAGTTGGTTAAGCGACTGCCTTTGGCTCAGGTCATGATCCCGGAGACCCGGGATCGAGTCCTACATCAGCCTCCCTGCTCGGCGGGAGGCCTGCTTCTCCCTCTCTCACCCCCTGCATGTGTTCCCTCTCTGGCTGTGTTTCTCTCTGTCAAATAAGTAAAATCTTTAAAAAAAAATATGTTAACTATAATATTTGCAATCTCCACATACCCAGGATATTAGGAACCTCAAATACTACTAACTCATTATTTTCAAAATGGAATTTTTGAAAATAAATTAATGTTATATATTCAAAGTACAGCATGTATCATTAATATCCCTAAAAATACATCAGTACATATAGATTGATATCAATCATTACTATGAAATAAGACTCCTCACTCCACACAACACAAGGTCTCCAGATTCGTACAATTTTTAAATAGAATTTACAAATCGGAAGATTATCATATTAACCTATTATTTCAAATTACAAAAGTGCAATCTTTTTTAGAATTTTTCATTTTCCTACTTCAACTTCCCCACCTCTGTAAAAATTTGTGTGTTTTTATATGTCTATAGCTTATTAAATTAGTAACACAGTAAGGTAGAACATCTCTAAAATTTGGAAATGTAAACAGCTTGTTTCTTCCATGACACATGTGCTCTCTACAGGGGAACTTGTAATGCTCACTTGCAAAAGATTTCATAACCAATCTGCTCTTGAGACTCTCTGTCTTGTTCTTATTTCCAAAGACGAATGTCTTCTGTACTCTGCCAAACACCAGGAAGACCAGATTCATTCAAAGCCAAGGTATTTAACAGAATACTTTGCACACCTCTTTTTAGGGACAAGATTTTTTGGTTTTCTTTTCTTTTTTTTTTCCTGTTTGATTGTGTTATGTTCTATAGTGATCTCCAGAATAAAAACTATAAAACTGTAAAAGCAAATACAAATAGCATTTTTTTTTAATTTTAATGAGACATCAGGGAAATGTGAAACAAAATACAATCCATTCACTTTTTTATTAGATTTTATAGGATTATGGTCAGCATTAAATAAACTTATATAAATTAAGCACTGGAGGGGCGCTTGGGTGGCTCAATTGGTTAAGCGACTGCCTTTGGCTCAGGTCATGGTCCCGGAGACCCGGGATCGAGTCCTACATCGGGCTGCCTGTTTGGCGGGAAGCCTGCTTTTCCCTCTCTCACTCCCCTTGCTTGTGTTCCCTCTCTGGCTGTGTTTCTTTCTGTCAAACAAATAAAATATTTTTTAAAAAAATTAAGCACTGGTAATAGTAGATGACATATACAATCACTACTAATCTTCATTTAAGATAAGGTAAAATTCTTATATCACCACAAATCAATTTTATTCTGAGGAAAATATCAGAAATACGTCAGATCTTCTCCAAAATATTGTACAGATGGTGCTTTCAAGGAGAAACAATACTTCCCAGAAATACAAAATTTTGTTACAAAAAAATCTAAGCAACAAAATTAGTATTCTGTCTGTCATATCCTCGAAAAATCTCAGCGAGCCTCCATAACCGGAGTCAGTACTTTAAGCTATTTTTTCTAATAATGGAAATGGATTTGTCCCGGTCCGCCCACATTGCCCTGCCCAGCCAATGTCATGCTGCTGTAAGAGTGCTGAGTAGTGTTGCAAAAGCATTCCCAGCCCCAATAATAATCAACTCTGGTGTCATGGTTAGTTGGCTAAATCATTTCAGTCCCTTTCTATCTTTCAGTCCAGGTAAATCAAGAAATCATGACAGGTTTTTAAAATTCTGGTTATTTTTTAGAGTTCACAAGCTACAGATTGTTTTTCAACTCCTTCATGAAACTCTTAACTATAGTAAAGAAATATACTGGCAGAGTAATGTTGCTACTATATAAAATAATCCTATAGTAATATTTTATACTACTTATCCAAACAAATTTTAAGAAAATACTAATTAAATGAGTAGGTTACAGTTTTAGAATGAATATATAAATGTTCTTATACTATTTCCCATAAGAACTTAATATTGCCACTGGTTTGAGGGTAGCCATCCTAGGTATAAAGCCCAGTGGAGCCTTGCCAGCATATACAGAGACTGCTACTGGTCAGGGCCTCTAACTGCTCCTCATGATGTGGGGTCACTTTGTGTCATGGGCTACATAATGGCCACCCAGAGATATCAGGTCCTAATTCCTAGAATGTGTAAATATTACCTTATATGACAAAAGAATCTTTGCACATAGTACCTGAAAGTAGGGCATTAGTTTTTGAAAATAATACATTAACTAACAGTGAACTAATATTTTCAGAAAATCAACTGTTCAAGGACATCATGGTGAAATAAAACAATTTTTTTAAATCTTTATTTGCTTCAAGGACCTTAAAATCAAGGTGCTATTCAAAATAAACTCATAAAAAACACAAACAGTACAGTATCATATGCAATAAGTATCAACTGCAGTCAATAAGTATCTGAATTTAATTTAGAGAGTAAGTATAAAAAGAGGTGAGGCTTTATCTGGGTGATAAAAGAATCTGACAACATGAATGGAAAGATAAAAGTCATGGAGAATAGTGAAAATAGTATTTTATAACAGGGAGAGTAACAAAGATGATAAATTGGGCATACAATGCATACATAGGGACTTTGTCAGGAAGAAGCATGTGTAAGAAAAGACATTGGTGTTTTATTATGGGGAATCTGAAACATAAGTTCTAGCAATTATTGTAAGGAATGGGGAGATACTGAAATTTGAAGCTGGCATTATTCTGTGTTATCATCTTTGGGAAATTAATTAGGTGATGAAAGGCAGGACACATTTGAATAGGGAGAGGTAAAGCATGGTGACAAGACTTTGTGGTGGTGGTGGTGGTGGCAGTAGTCATAATAATCATTGGGTTTCACATTAAAGTTGTTATTTGACAAAGTTATTTTACATATTTTATCTCAGGTTGAAGCAGGACTGATTAAAAGATTTCTTTAGAATTGAGGTAATAGGAACCTGAAAGATGAGATAAATAGGCATTGCTTTAAAAGTGACATAAACAAGGCATGTAGTTTTGGGATGTGGGAGTAAGTAAGATACCAGGGATGGTACTGGGATGATAAGAGAAATCGCAGAAAGAGAATCACCAACTACTTTGATTAAAAAAAAAAAAAATCCTTTTAATTGTATCCTAGAGTGTTGAGTTTGAAGTGACAGTAAAGACATCAAAGTTCAAATTACTCAGTAACTAATTAAAAGCTTGCAACTCCTCAAATGTAGAAAGTTCAAGGCCAGAGGTCAAAGTAAGTCATTCTCTAAGAATATTTTCAGGAGGGAGAAAGGTATAGAAAATTACTTTAAGGAAAGAAAGAATGAGCGAATTTGGAAAACCAGGAAAATGTAGGGTCACAGATATAATGAAACAAAGACTTTTAAGAAAAGAGAACATGATCAATAGCTTGGTCAAAATTTCAAAGATTCTAAATTTCAAAGATTGAACCCTAAGTCTTTTGGGTTGAGAAGAAGATTACTGACGATCTTTATGTGTAGACTTTTAGATCTCAGGGTGCAGTAGAGATTAGGAAATGAAGGATGGTGAGAATATTGTGCCAGACAATACCAGAACAAAGGCAAGAAATGAGAAAGGAAAAATTCAACCACTCTATGGGAGAAAAAAGTTCAAAGACGAAGAGATAAGAGAAGAGGGGAGATTCAGTGTGCTAGAAATTTAGGAACACAGAGAGAAGCACAAGGTTCTAATGGGGACGAGAACATGAGTTCAAAAGCAGAGGGAGGAAATAAATGCCTTTTTCTAACCCACACATTCTTAATATAATCTCCTAACTAAAGCTTATTAATAGTAGAATACCAACCAAAATACTTTATGGTAATTACTGCATACAGTAATTATTAAGTCATTTTACTGATAGAATATGAACAACATGGAAAAAAGGAAAAAGTTGAGCTTCAACCCTACTGGAAAAGATTCTCTTTAATCATGAGTTGTACAGTCATTCCTATTTCCACATAGCATTATAGATCCCAAAAGTAGGCTCAGAGGGCAAATACTCAAACCAGTGATAAAGAAAATTCAGTTCAAAAGATTCTATTACCAAGTCATATTTTTATACTTATATCCTGATTTTTACAGCTAATAAAATTGCCTTTTTCAGATAACACACATGGATAGAATTTATAGTGTTTTGTTCTTAATACAAGCCATGCTTTCTGCTTTTACTTGTTCTAGCCCACATTTGTTGCAATAGTCCCTTCATTTCCTTCTTACCACATAAAGCAAAAAGGCCTTCTTGTGAGGAAGGATGGAAAGTACTTAAGACTAGTAGAAAAATAAAGTCCTATATATCTCAGAAAATAGAAGAATCATGTTCCAGATAGCTTCTTTCACCTGCAATAGTTTTCTGTTAACTGCATAGTATCCACTTTGTACTGTATTCACACCAGTTTTGTATCTGAGAAAACAGCACTGACAACATTAATAACCCGTTAAGGTGGAAAACTCTGTTTAGAAACAATGAGGTGAGCTTTTACAAGTCTGTAAAATCAAATTCACTGTTACAAAAGAAGACTCAAATAATAGTCAAGGTTAAATTTACCTTCTAAATTTCCCTAGTATCAAAGTCCTTGGAGGATCATTTTTCTTAGTATCTTAGAGCAAACTGTCTATAAGATACTCTTTTATCTTATTGAGAAATAATTTAGATATCATTCTGGTATGAAAATATACTTTTAAACTGGCCTTAATTTCAAGACAGTAAGTAATTACACAAAAATGATACGACTTTTTTCCAACAAGGTGTAAATCATGTAGTATTGTGACCAGAAAAATATTGTTTATCCTTACCACCCAATGATCTGTCTACCTACTCTTACAAGAAATAAAAACTCATTGTGTCAACTCATTATCATCAGAAATACATTTTGCTACAGGATTGATAATACTGGTTACTTTTAGCTTTGGTCCCCAGCACAGAATAAACAACAAAATTTTCTCAGATTTAACTGAATGTAAACACTGTGTTTTGATTTGGTGGCATCAGCAAAATATTGGCACTACCGGCCAACCTGTATTTCAGATCTAAAGCAATTCTGTATATTTCACTTACAGTATGATTGATAACTTTCAAGAATTGCAAAATAAGGAGAAGTAATTATATTTAAGGGCATTCTTAGTTATAAGACTTTACTTTTCAGTCTGAAAACATTTTGTCTATAGTAATGTCCTGTGGCTACACCCTAGTTCCAATTCAATTTAGAGACCATTAGTGTTCATCAAAATGATTTAAAAGTATTGGATGGACAACACTTATATATACCATAGGTGCTAAATAAATATTAAATACTGGAAACAGAATTTCAAAGTGATGTCACTTTCCTAGCCTAATCAAATCAAATTTTCCTTCCATTTAATGTAACAAATAGTGGTGTTTGCAGAGTAGGAACCGTTAATAGTATCTAATAAAATTATATACAGCAAACGTTTTAGATACAACTTTAGATAAAATAAGTAATTTTATGTAAAACATTTTCTAAAAAATAGAATACAATTTTATTCAGTTAATTTTGATGAGGCATTTTGTATTTGTTCATTTATTGTGAAATTATGGGGAAGAAGCAAAGAATATAAGAATGTAAACTCCTATGAAAAAAGCCTGTGTAAAACATACTTGCATCCCCTTATAAGTGTGACCAATTGCAACTGACTAGATAGTTAAGAAATACCTTTTGACATACAGGTTTTCTGTTGATACAGTTTGAATGATATTCATTGAAAACACAAAAATGTGAACTAAGTATACCTGGGGTAATATAGTATATCATCTTTGTGCCAAGGCATATATCCCAAGAAATAGAAATTAATAAATGCAAGTAAAATCAAATCTCTACTCATAGAGCATAGAGATAGATGCCATAGATCCTCTATTCTTATTTCCTAGCCTTTCAATATATTGGTGGTACCTACTTTTCCCCAAAACTTTAATTTTAATTTTATTTCTCTTCATTCTCAGAAACCAATCTAAAGTTTTATAAAAACCAAGTTTTTGAGGACTTTTCTATCTCTTCCTGCCCCTCCTTTCCTTTTATGTCTATTTTGTCCTTCTTCCAAAGTCCATTTCACCCTTGAAGGTATAGATCAATCATTCCTCTCTCTCCAGTTCTCCCTCTCTGTTCTCCTCTGCTCTTCTCTTTCTTCACCATGCCTCCATCTTTCTCCCTTTCATTCTCTCTTCTCATGAATCAGACTCTCAGAAAGAGATCTGTCAGTTGCACAATTCCTCACTGAGAGCAAGAGAGAAGGTCCTTTCTGCCGGCAAAACAGCTTTGCCTTAACAGGGTAAAGAATGTTGGTGGTGGGGTTGGAATGTCCGTGGATATTCTCTTGTTAAATGTTTTTGTCCTTGTTGTGAAAGCAAACAGACAAACAAAAAACAAACACAAGTTGTCAAAGATCTTATATGGACACGTCTAAGTCCACCCTCAAGTTTCAAAATTTAGGCAAGAAAAAAGAACGATACTGAAGTTCAGAGTTTAACATCATATTTTACTCTCACAAAACTACTCAATTCAAATATAAGTAAAGCCCATTAGATATTGTGAAGTCAATGACCTCTCTCTCCATTTATTGGAGAGAGACCCCTCTCTCTCCATTCTATTTAAAGACTGAAATGGATCCATTTAAGTCATGAAGATGACTGCACCCATCTCCAATCTAGGCACCTGATGACAATGTTTTCCATGGATAAACTCTACCCTGACTAACAAAAAGAAGACACGGGGGGAAAAAAATCCAGTTCTACCTACCTGCCGTGCCAGAGAAGAGAAACTATGGTCAGTTATAATACTTTAAACTGTAGTATACTTTGCAGTTTCCAAAACCTATTCACTTACGGCAGTGCATTTGACCCACAGCACTCTGTGAGTTAGCTATTATTATTTCAATTTCATAGACATAGTGTAACTCGATCTCAGAGAGGTTAAGTGACTTGCCCAAGTTCAGATAGTAAGTGACAACAGAACTTGGAACCTATGACTTCTAAAATTGGCTCCAAAGATATCTATTCATTTTCACAGACAAAAACTGAGTCTAAAATTTATTATGTGGATAATGGGTTATTCATTGCCTTTTGTGTTTTCTCACAAGGAAGAGACACCAGGACAGAGACACTCGACATGTCGAAAGTGATGTAGGGTAGAGATCAAGCAAGCCGGTTGGACTCTCACGCCTCTATATTTCCCTATATGGTGCCTTATGAATACTATATGCCTTCTGCCACAATAGCCCTTGTACCTTGAATCCTTTTAACAAATCATAAAAGATACAATGATTGAGTTTCTATAACCATAGCAAATTGAATACAAAGCAAAACCTTTTTTTTTTTCTTTCTTTTCATCCAATTTGCCAGGAGTCATCCTATGATCACACACGCAATGGGAATCGCGGTTGTGTCTCTGATTGAGGTTACAGCTACATGGATGAGTGGCATAGGGCCAAAACCCGCATGGCCGCATTAACAGTTATTCTATTGCTGTGTTCTGAACACAGCGGCTGTCTAATAAGTGGCTGCCTGACTGAAGTATGAACCGAACACAAGAAAGTAGCTTCTGAAGCCTGCCTACTTTGGCCTCTACGTCTATTGAGGGAAGTTCTTGAGATATTTATTTCCTCAAAGGCACGCTAATAAATACTTGCAAGTTCCAGATGAAGTCTCTACCTCACTGAGTCACAGTTCTGCCTGATACAAATTTTCAGGCTCTCTTTTTGAGAATTAATAGTTAAGTGAGTCACGATATTGTCTCAGCTTTCCAATCTGACTGCAGCATATGCTCCCATGAACGCTTCCTCAATTTCTTCATTGGCTTTGCAATTTTAACTTTGTGAATCATTTTTGTCTTTCTTTTTCCCTCAAGATTTGTTTTTCTCTTCTCTAGTTTGAGTGCAGTAATACCTTATCCATGAATTTTCCATACAAATATATGAAGAAGAGATATGATAGGAAAACATTTACATGTTTGTCTCTCGAGTAAAACTGCATTTAACTTTAATGATTTGACAATGCACTGGACAAAATAATTGATTTTAAAGTTTGGACCTTCCTAGTTCATCAGTTTTCCCCCTCCCCATTACTCTTTAAAGAGAGACTTTGCTTTGAAACCTATTGAAACCTATGGGAGTAGGATACCATAAATTAATAAACAAAGAATTCTACCATTTACAAAGCAATGAGATCAGCCAACATCCCACCAAGAGTTATGGTGTAAGCAAAAATAACTAAGTATTCTCTCCATGTAAGCAAAAATAAGAACATCATTTAGATGGATGTTTATGCTTTTTTTCTGATTAGTTGAAATTTTCTAATTCTGGACAAAAGTTGAAAACCAAACAAATAAACACATTATATTAGAAGCAAACCATCATGGACTCATTTATGCAATGAGTCAAAAAATGCATAGATTTTTGTAAACACAACAATTCAGAATGCTTTAATTATTGTGTTAGTATGAAGTAAAATGAAAACATTTTGTGCTATGATTGGGGTAGTTTATGTTGCCAAATACAAAGATGTTTGCTGTTTTGCTTAAACAGATGTTTTTGCATTCTGACTTAGCTCCTTATTACTTGAAAAGTAGTATTTCTTTGTTACTTAAAAACACTTCCATAGGACTTTATTACTCCTTAAATAACAGCTATAAATTTGGAATTGAAGCTACTTAAAATAAAATTTTAGTTTTTTAATATATACTGTGCATATACATTTTGTTTAATTCAAATTTTCATATTTTACAACATATAGACAATGTGTAATATTTTGTATGCCATCATTTGCATCATTTTTATCATTCATAGTTGGGAAATTCTTATAGATTCAGAATGCATTCTAAAATAGAATGAGATCTATATCGCTGTACGTCATATGTCAAAAATCTACTCAGAAATTTATTTTTTATTGTGATGAATATGTTCCTTAATGCTGCTTATATAACAGCTGATTACTTTCTGTTTTCTGATTAAATTCTATGACTTATTTCTGATTTTTAAAACTGCTTTTATATTATCTTATAAGATTATCTAGAATGCAATTAAACATAAACTTCCAGATTCTCATTTTTATAGTTGAAATAATAATAAGAATACAAAATAAAATAGTAATAATGGAGGACAATAATTTTTAAAATGACATATCCATATGATCTCCTAATGATTACCTTAATTATGATCCAAATTTAAGTGAAACATCAGGGGTATTCAGTCATATATGGATATCCCTTTACTTCCCTGAAAACCAGTGTCAAATCTTCCCCAATTTTCTCTACATTTTAATTCCAACCTCTCTCTGCTCCTTTTCCCATCTCTTCCCTCTTCAGCTTCCTCTCTTTCTCTCTCCTGTGGGCTGTGCTGGGACCACAGTGTGGCCCTACCCTAACCCTAGCTCTAACCCCACCCCTAATGCTTGCCTCAGCACTAGCTCTAGCTTGAGCTCTAGCTCCCCTCCACTGATGACCTGTGTCATGTTACCTGGAGAAATTGTGTCTACCTTCTACATCTTATCTCATCATCTATCATTATCTCTATCTCCTACTTTCATGACATTCACTACATTCATCTCTACTTTCTTCTTTTATAAAGGAAGCTTCTGCCTGAATATTATCATTTCATCCCATCACATCTCCTCAGGAAAAATCTTGCTATTAACTCCCTTTATTTCTCTGTCTTCACTAAGATTTCCCTACTAATTATTCTCTCTATCCTAGAAAGCTGATGAGCTATCTTTCATCCTCACGCAACAAATACAAGTCCTTCTCTAATACTTTCATACTTCTAACATTCATCTATTCTGCTCTATTTCTTATATCCATGATTCTTAAAGAGTTTCCACTTGCTTTTGCCCTACTATTCCTTCATCTTTCTGTTAGAACCACGTTTTCCACATCAAATACAGTCTCACTAAAGTCACTACCAGGACTGCTAAACATGGGTAACTTCTCATCTCTAATTTCACCTGAACTCCGCATTTGTGTGAAATTATGACATCGATTGCCCTAATGATCTTTTCCAACTTAGTTACTGTGGTTCTTCTCATTCTTGGACTATTAAGTACCAGTTTCAATCCCTGACTTTTCTGTCTCATTTTGATTCTTAAGTAATTTTGTGTTTTAGAACTCTACATTTTATTCCTTTTTTTAAAATTTATTCCATAGTCAAACTCCTTCACCTTAAGATTTACATAAACCAACATACCTGTATCTTTAACTTCATCCTTAGTTCCAGACCTGCATATCCCCTGGCATATCTAGTTATTGCTCTTTAAGAACTTCTTACTCAGCTGTCCAAAAATTGATCTTACAATTCACGTATTTAAACTTTATACCTAATGATGAGGCATTCATATTTAAAAATGAACTACCGTGATTTAAATATACTTGTTGGGGTATACTGAGTAATGATTTCTTATAATCAATCTTACTCTTGGCGTTATTTAGCATATTTGTTAATTAATTTCTTGTGTATTACATATAACTTGGTATGATATTAAAATCAGTTGGTATTGGTGCTGGTACAAAAAGTCCATAAATAATGAGAAAATAAAAATAAATAAAACTTCTCTGTAAACTCTAAGTTACTCTCTCTTTATATGGATGTATTTCTATTTCTTGAGAAAATCCAATTATAGTCGGAGATGTACTAAATTATTATTGCATTATATGTATATTATTTTATGTATTTCTAAATGCTTAGATTGTTAACTCTGACAATAAAGGGTTGACAGTTTATCATGTTCACTCAGTCAACACTTAAATTCATACTGGAGTCCACTGAGGAAATACCTGAAGACAATCTAGCAAATAAACCCAAGAATACCACCATCAAAGCTAAAACTTGCTTCTTTCCCTGAGATATTTAGATTACATTTTATTTGAGAAGGAAACAGCTCAGGTTTTCTACCTTCCTGTGTAAGGGGGGAAAAAAAAAACCTCTATGTCTTTCTTCTCTGGGTGTCTCCTTTACCTTCACTTCTGGTTACCAAATGTGTTAAAAATTGTCATTACTGTCTCCTCCACCTGACTAAGCAATTCTCTGCCTCATGTTCTACACTTTAACTCAATGCTGACACTACCTATGGGGAGATATTGTCAGATCCCACAGAAATAAGGGCTCAGTCCCACAGGACTGCCTCTATTTATCCCTCACTTCACTTGCAAGTTATAATCCCAGTTTCTTCTGACCAACCAGCTATAGATTGGAGGTTACAATGACCCCCGCCCCTCAGGTTTGGTTAATTTGCTGGAGCAAATCACAAAACTCAGAAAAACACTTACTTATATTTACCAGTTTATTAGAAGATATGATAAACAATGAAGATGAATAGCCAGATAAAAGAGATGCATAGGGTAATACATGTAGGAAAGAGCTTGGAGCCTCCATGCCCTCTCCAGGTACCCCACCTTCCTAGCACATCCATGTACTCACCAACCCAGAAGCTCTCTGACCTGTGTGCTTTTAGGGTTTTATGGTGTCATGTAGGCAAGACTTATCATTAACTCTAGTTTTAGCCCTTCTCTCTTCTCAAGAGAATGAGAGGCTAAAATTTCCAAGCTTCTAAGCATGACTTGGCCTTTCCAGTGACCAGCTATCATGCAGAAGCCTACCCTGTCACCTCACTGGAATAAGGCACTCCTATCACCCAATTACAAGTTTCAGGGACACTGTGACAGGAACTGGGGTGACAGACCAATGTAAAAAGAAGAGATACTGTGGGTGTTCTTATCATTTAGGAAATTCCAAGGGTTTTAGGTAACTAGACCATGAATGGAGACAAAGATCAAGTATGTATTTCTTATTATATGTACTTGGTCTTTCCTATTTCTCAGCCTATTCTTACTATAAATAGCAATATCACACTATCATAATGACAAACATCGTAAACCTGTTTCCCAGGAAAAGCGGACATGACCAACAACCAAAATAAACAAACCCCAAACAACTCAATAATACACAGTGAGTACTTACCGCTTATGTGTGTAGACTTAGTGGGTGTCAAATAGGGAGCTCTGCAGATCTTGGCTCAGCTTGCTCACATATCTGAAAGCTGGCTGCTACTGTTAAATTAATTAAATAAGGAGGCCATTAGTCTGAAGTGGCCATAATGCTGTGACTGCCTACCTAAGCAAACCAAAATCTAAGCCTATAAATGCCTCAGGGTTAAGAAATCAAAATCTAAGGACGGCTGATCACAAATAGCCAACTAGGCTTTAAATTATAACCAATCAATGATTTCTTTGCTTGGCTTCTGCCTTTTCCCTCTGATAGTCTCTCCTGAATCTCCTGTCCTGGGAGCACTCCTAACCACTCTGCTTTGGTGCTATCTGATTCAAAATGATAGGTGCTCACAGAAATTCTTAAAACATTTTATTATGACTCAGTTTATCTTTTAGCACTATAAGCTCAGTCACAATGACAGTGACTGAGCAATGGGAGTAATTTGGTTATGTTCTATGTGTCTCTTCTCCTTCATCAAGCTAGCTCAAGTATATCTATATGGCCAGAAAATAAAAACAAAACCTCTTAAGTCTTTTAAAGAATCACACTGGCCAGTCTCTGAATGGCCAAAATCAATTACCTGGCCAAAGTCAGAATGGGAAGGGATTATTAAGTCACATGGAAAAGACAGATAGACAAGAAAGAAAGACTGTTTAAAGCCATTTAAAACCATTTTTGCAATCTACCACAACTATTTAATTTTCTCTTCAGAGCTTTCAAGGGTTTTTTTTTTTTTTTCGTTTTAATTTCTTTATCTAAAATTAAGTTCTAATCATTTGGTAAGGGATTTTATATACATTAGCTTACTTAAATTTTACAGCAACTCTGTGAAATCAGTGTTATTATTCCTATTAATAATTCCTAATAGCTCTTATTTTACAAATATGAAGCAAAGGTCTAAAGGCGATAATTAGCTCAAGGTCTCAGTGATTACAGATAGAAAACCTAGGATGTAAACCCAGATGATCTAACTCCAAAGACTTCTTAACCACCATGTTATAGTGTCACAAATGCCCAAATTAAAAAATAAAATAAAAAATAAAATACTATGTGATGATGCTACCATTAGTGAAATAATTAGAATCATTTTTTTTCACATTTATGAGTATTATACTTTTTGTTTTTGCTTTGGTTTTTATTTTTTAATTTATTTTATTTTATTTTATTAAGATTTTATTTATTTATTTGACAGAGAGAGAGATCACAGGTAGAGAGGCAGGCAGAGAGAGAGGAGGAAACAGGCTCCCTGCTGAGCAGAGAGCCCGATGCGGGCCTTGATCCCAGGAACCTGAGATCATGACCTGAGCTGAAGGCAGAGGCTTTAACCCACTGAGCCACCCAGGCACCCTTTGCTTTGGTTTTTAATTCAGTTCTGACAATAAGAAAATCCATAGCAATACTTGAGATTTGTAAATGAACCTCAATTATAAATGTTGTGTTATAATATCAGGTCTGGTGGTAAACTCACCTAACAAACAGGAACTGCCACAGGCTTCAACTGCTAGTATAAAATACAAAGGAAAAAAAAAAAGGAATTCATTAAATCCTTACCACAGGCTTCTCATGTTTTAAAGTTAAAAATTGGCTTAAGCCTGAAAGCTTCAAGCGTTTTATAATTTGGCTTGTAATCAGTTAGGAGAGAGGAAAAGTAATCGCCCAAACAGAGTAGTTTACCATACTGCAACTGGGATAGCAGAGAAATTTGATTTCATGATAACATCAAAACAAAGGAATGCTTAACAAATACAGCGAAACATTCTTTGTAACAGAAAGCTTGTGCTGTGCAAAATTGTAATTAAAAAATTTAAACTCATGAACTCAAATGCATTATATAATGATGAGTTTACATGTTGAAAATTAGATTTTGTTCCTCAAAAACAACCAAAAGAAAACAAAAAACTTTTCATCACATTACCACATTACATCTTCTTTTTCTCTAAAAATGTTTTCTAAAGTAACAAACATATAACTGAACAATTCAAAATACTTTCTAAAAACTAAAGAATGACAGATACAATTAATTAAGAGTTTGAAGAACAGGACTAGAAGAGCCTTTGTCATGTTGCAATAGAGCAATTGTTAGAATTTACACTTATAAACTGGAAAAGGATACTGGTATAAGAGAATACTTTGGTGCTTCATCTCAGGCATTTGAAAACTACAGAGGAAATAGTAATTTTAAGAAGTATAAAATTGAATGTCTGTTGGTAAGTGCTGTTGATACACTGTGGGAGGAGGAGAACAACAAGGCTGAGAATGATCCATAATCTATTTAAGTCATGTGTGAAAGCCAGAAGTCTTAGCAGCACACAGAGATTCTCACCTGCCAAAACTGGAGGGCAGAAATTACTGAAAAGACCATTACTCTCATTTTTTTTTTATCACCATAAATTAGTTTTGCCAATTTTCGAATTTCATACAAATAAAATCATAAGGTATTTGCCTCTTTTTTCCTCTGGTTTCTTTACTCATCATAGATCCGTGAGATTTATGCATGTTGCTGAGTTTAGAAATTGTTTATCCTTTCATATTGCTGTGTTATATTGAAGTGTAGAGAATGTATGTTAGTGTTTCTATAGAGTAGGAGCTTTCTGAATAAATTTTACAGGAAACTTGTAATCCTGAGCTCGGAGAAAGTCCTGGGAGTTAAATTTGCAATTATATGTAGAGAGGGAAAATTCCAGAGAGATTTACCTAACTTCAGAGGTATGTGTTTACTCAAGAGAAAAAGAGGTCCAAGACTCTGGAGATATCTCTAGGTTGTAAAATCTGAAGACTTTAAGGACTCTCTGGCTATTGGAGAGGTTTTATTTATATTTTAAATGGTCGTAGTGAGAACTTAGAATCCTTTCCATCTCTTCTGAAAAGAGCAAAGGTTTTGCTCCCTCCTTTTGGAGAAGAGAGGGAGCTATCTCCCGTTTTCTCCCGTACATAAGTAGAGAAAATCAATTTTTCTCCATCTATTTCTTATAATATAGACTTCAAAGTTTTTTTGTGTATGACATTTGCCCTGGCTTTCATTATACTACCCCAGGAGTAAGACGGGAGATACTATAAGGAACCTCAGAGCTATTATTTTCTCTTTAAGTAAATAATGATATTTCATGTGTAGTTCAGATAATCTCTATGGCGATTCAGGATAAAATCAGTAAATATTAATATGAAAAACTCAACACTAATATTCTATTATATAAACAACAGAATATATTTATCCATTATTTTGATACATAGCTTGCTTCTAATATGCAACTATTATGAAGAAAACTGCTATGAACATTCTATATATGTACATACAGTTTAGGCATCATATGCTTTCATTTTTGGAGGGATATTATAACAGAAACTGTTGGGTTACGGGAAACTTATATGTTAGCTTTTGAAGGTATTACCAAATGCCTTTCCAAAGTGATTTTACCAAGATGCCCTTCCACAACAGATGCTTCCACATAGTGTTCTACTTGCTCCATATCATTGGCAAAACTTACTCTATTTCTGATAAGATTCTTGTTGGTCAATGCTATAAAGATACTACTGAATTATTTCCTGCCTTTCACAATATTTGTTCAGAAGTTAGCCAATATCCTACTATTGTTTCTTTGGAGGAACTTGTTCTTACTTCTCTGGCTCCTTTTAAGATTATCGTTTTATTTTTATTTTTCAACATTTTAATGTATTCCTAGATGTATTCTAATTTTAATGTATTCTTAGATGTTTGTTTTGGTTTCTTTAGTGAACTTTAAAATTATTCTTCTTTGAACTTTTCTGTTCTTTTAAAATTGGTAGTTTAAGGTCTAATTGTAATAGTTTGGGAAATTTCTAAGATATTAATTTTTTATTATTTATTTTTTTAATTTTTTATTTTTTCAGTGTTCCAAGATTCATTGTTGATATTAACTCTTTAAATATTGCATTTGATTCAACCCATCTCTCCTTCCCTACTAATATCCCTATTTCAGATCACAGTAAATTGCAAAAATGGCCTCATTTTTTTTTTTCTCATCCATGAAGGCATAAACTCTTTCAAAGGGAATTTATTGTTCTTCCCATCAAGACATTGAATCTATGTCTCTATTCCTTAAATCTTGTCTTGGATATTTGAGTGGTTTTGGACAATGGACAATTGTGATAGAAACAAATGCTTAAAAAGCAGTTGAGCATCGCAGCTTGTCCTCTCTCATATTTTTAGAACCTTGAAACCATCACATGAATTAACCGAAGTTAACTTTCTGCAGAAGGAAAAGCCATGAAGAGGAGGAATGAGATGTTCTAGTCAACAGTCAGCCATCCAACACAGCCTGATAAATACCAGACATGAAAACTGTTCTAGATTATCTACCTACTTCCTGACCCATCAGGTAACTCCAGATGCAGGAACTTTAGCCAAGGACAGATCAGTTAAGCCTTTCCAGACCCAAAGAACCATTCAGTCAACCCACAGGACTGTGAAAAGTTAACCTACAGAATTACAAAGAAATAGTAAATACTAATCGTTTCAAGACACTGCACTTTGTTGTAGTAAGTTACCTAGCAAAACCAAATTTTTCTCTGACTCATACGTTTTTATACTCTGTCTTTATTTCCTTTTCCTTTTCCACCCTATAATTCACTTTATTTTTATAATATTTTTATTTATTTGTTTGAGAGACAGAGACAGAGACAGATATAGCAAGAGACAGCAAGAGAGAGAAAGAGAAGCAGGTTCCCCAGTGAGCAGGGAGCCCGATATAGGGCTCAATTCCAGGACAGGAATGAAAATGCTTCCCTGACTGAGCCACCCAGGCACCCCTCACTAATTTTTTTTTTTTTAAGATTTTATTTATTTGACAGAGAGAAACACAGCTAGAGAGAAGACACAAGCAGGGGGAATGAGAAAGGGAGAAGCAGGCTTCCCACAGAACAGGGAGCCCAATATGGGGCTTAATCCTGGGTCTCTGGGATCATGACCCAAGCTGAAGGCAGTCGCCAAACTGACTAAGCCACCCAGGTACCCCTCACTAATTGTTTTTATATCAATTGTTAAAACTGCCCAATGAGTTATTAAATTCAGATATTAAACACTTTAATTCTAGAATGTGTATCTGATTGCCTTTTTGTAGATTATGTTGAAATTCCCAGAAGATTTCACATTTTGTCCATATTTTTCTATCTTTAACATATTAATGGTAATATTTTAGTTACTGATGCTAACTCATCTTGGGACCATGCCAGCGCCTACTTTGTTTATTGTTTCATTTAATGATTAGTTGCATTTTCTTACATCTTTGTATGTGTAATATATTTTTTTATTTTAAGTCAGACTTTATCATAAAAGTCCTGCATAAGTCCAGATAATATTTTCCACCCATGAAGAATCTCCCATTTCCTCTCCTAGTAAAACAGTTTGAGGGGATGATCATCTCTGTCAAGTCAGGAATTGGTTTGGTTCAGGACTGAGTTGCACTGTTAAAAATTTAGAAAAAAAATGTTTTTTAAATTTTAATGAAAATGTAGTAAGAATTCTGTCCTTTAGCTTTCCACTTCATTTGTCTCCCAGCTTATGAAGGTCAAAAGATAGTAAATGTCATAGAGGGAGACCAGCTGCATGTCTGATGCAGGCTCTTCCTCACCCAACCCATCAGTGTAGCTCTGGCTGCTGTACTAGCCCCTACCCTGTCCTACTAGCCCAAATTTAAAACCATTTTCTAAGGAAAACCAGTGTTTGTCTTTTCATTTCCAATCCATGTACCAGTTATGTGAGACCACCAAAAGCAATCATTGTTTTAATGAATATATAATGTTTTTGAGGAAGAATTTTTTTTCCTGACTGCCAGGGTTAAATGTTCTATTAAACAGAAATTAATCTGTGTTCCCTATTGGCATATCTAGCACTTCCCTATTGGCATGTACACGTTAGATAGACTGATACATAGGGAGGGAGGTAGGTGGGTAGATACAGTGTTTACTATCTCTTTATCTCATTTTTCCTCTTCCTATTCTTTAAATATATTTGATCTTAGAATTTCTCTAGTCTCTTCATTATTTCTTTTCTGTTCCTATTGAATTGTCTGTATGTTATTCCTCAGAAAGCTTACATACTTGCCCAGTTTTAGCAGTCATCTTCACATATAATTCTTCAAAGTTTTTACTTCTAATTTAATCTCACTTCTCAGTTCCACTCATGGTGGCAAAACTTGTTTATTAAATGCTCCATCTGACTGTTTTTCAGAAATCAGTGCTATCAGAGAATACTATATACTTGTTAAAGAGACACTGGATACATTTAGGTAAACCTTATCTATTCTAAAATTTCTGAGAAGAATAAATTTAGAGGCAGCAATCTGGTTTTAAGTTCATTGAAGAGAATAGTAAGGAAATTATCATAAAACTCAATGTTTTTATCAAGCACCTCATCCATTCACTGTAAACTATTTACTAGCATCTATTATCTTATAAATACCATTGTAAACAATGGTGATACATCAGTGAATGAGAGAGACAGTAAGTCCTTTTCTTGTGAAATTTACATTGAATCAAAGGAGATAGACAATAAACAGGCAGAATAAATAGTCAACAAATATGCAACATAAACAGACTATATAATGTTATAAGATGATACATGCTATAATATAAGAAATAAGAAAGGAAACTAAGGAGGGTGGGAAGTGCAACAGGGCTTGGAATGAGCCTTAGACTTAAATTTGAGCAAAGACTTAAAGTAGGTAAATGCGGAGTGTATCAGATAGGTTTCCACCACAGAAACAGAACCAGTAGAATAGATACAGTCTCCTCAAGAGAGACAGACAAAGGGACAGGTGTGTATGTGTGTTTGATCCTATTGTTCATGAATATATTTGTGTATATGTATGAGGGGTATATTTAAATGTATACATTATTCACATATGTGTATATGTAGTATATTTGATGTATGTATCTGGGGGTATGTATGATCCTTATTAATTATGGAATCCATTTTTGCAAATTTATCTACACACTAACATTTATTTCTAATCCACAAATCAATACAAATCATTAATCATAGCACATTTGTGGGACGCCTGGGTGGCTCAGTTGGTTAAGCCACTGCCTTCGGCTCAGGTCATGATCCTGGAGATCCGGGATCGAGTCCCACATTGGGCTGGAAGCCTGCTTCTCCCTCTCTCACTCCCCCTGCTTGTGTTCCCGCTCTGGCTGTGTTTCTCTCTGTCAAATAAATAAAATCTTAAAAAAAAAATCATAGCACATTTGTGATCATTCATGAACACATACAGAGCAGCAAATAATTGGAGTCATCCAACAGGCGTGTTTCTTTCTTTCTTTTTTTTTTTTAAAGATTATTTATTTATTTATTTGACAGAGAGAAACACAGCTAGAGAGGGAACACAAGCAGGGGGAGTGAGAGAGGGAGAAGCAGGGAGCCCGATGCAGGGCTGGATCCCAGGACCCTGGGATCATGACCTGAGCTGAAGGCAGATGCCTAATAACTGAGCCACCCAGGCGCCCCCCAACACATGTGTTTCCAGTGGAAGGCAAGCAAGACAATACCATGCCTTCCTGTTTTAGCTCTTATCTTGTAACAAGTCTCCTTTTTGTGATTTTTCAGCATCTTTCTCCTTTGTTTTTGTTTATTTTTCAGTGTTCTCACTGTTAAAAAAGACTGGAAGCACAATATCAAGATGCTATCTGGTTTTCCTTGGTACAGAAAGTCTGTGCTGTTCTTTATTGAAAAAAATACATGTGTTAGATAAGGTTTGTTCAGGTGTAATAGTGCTGTTGACTGTGAATTCAAATTAATGCATCAACTATATATTAAATAAAGTGTTTTCTTTTTCTTAATTTTACTTATTTTTTGACAGAGAGAAACACAGCTAGAGAGAGAACACAAGAAGGGGGAGCTAGAGAGGGGGAAGCAGGCTTCCCGCTGAGCAGGGAGACAGATGGATACAGGGCTTGATCCTAGGACTCTGGGATCATGAACTGAGCCAGAGGCAGACACTCAATGACTGTGTCACCCAGGCACCCCTAAATAAAGTGCTTTTAAACAAACACACACAAAATAAGGTTATATGATCATCAGTTGATGAAGTATTGTGAGTGGAACTTAACCCTGTAATTCTCCTAGGATCAGTTGTCCAGTATTTGCTAATTCAGTGTTCGTGGTGATTTTACAGAACATCGCTACTCCATGGTGTGTGTGTGTGTGTGTGTGTGTGTGTGTGTGTGTGTACACATTAATACATATATATATATATATATATATATATTTGGTTCTTATTATTCATGGCTGTGATGTTCATATATAGAGAAACAGAGACAAAGACAGAGATATGGGGAGACAGAGATTTATTTTATTACTATTTTTAAACATTTTATTTATTTATTTGACAGAGAGAAACACAGCTAGAAAGGGAACACAAGCAACGGGAGTGAGAGAGGGAGAAGCTGGCTTCCCACTGAGCAAGGAGCCAGATACGGGGCTTGATCCCGGGATTCTGGGATCATGACCTGAGCCAAAGGCAGAAGCTTAATGACTGAGCCAGCCAGGCGCCCGGGAGACAAAGATTTATTGCAAGGAATTAGCTTATACACTCAGGCAAGAGCAGATGCTGCAGTACACAGGCAGAGTTTTTTCTTTAGGGAAACCCCAGTTTCACTCTTAAGGGCTATCAATTGATTGGATCAGGCACACTCAGATTATCAAAGATAATCTCCTTTACTTAAAGTCAACTGGCATGACATATTAAATGCATCTACAAAAGACCATCAAAGAAACACTTAGATTAGCGTTTGATTGAATAACTGGTTATATAGCCTAGCCAAGTTGGCAAATAAAGCTGACCATCACAACAAGTAAATATGGACATATCTGATTTATATTTTAACAGGATTATTTTGAATGCTATATTGACAGTAGACTGAAGGACAACAAAGGTAGAAACAAGGAAAGCAATCAGATAAAAGACTTTGATCAGGGTAGTAACAGTGATGATGATAAGAAATCAGATTCTGGATATATTTTGTACTTAGCATCAACAGGATCTGAGGAAAAGTGAGTGAAAGAAAGTAGTCAAAAATGCCTCAATAAGTTTTCACATGAGTAACTACAAGAATGGAGTTGCCTTTAACTAAAACAGGGAAGACTGAGTAAAGATGGTTCCAGTTAGGGAATAAACCAGAAGTGCTTCTTTGAAATGTTATAGATAGCTAAATGAAGACATTGAGAGGGCAGTTGGAAAAGTGAGTCTTAAACTAATTTGGTGTAAATTCTGTAGTCTTCAGTGTCTATTTGGTGTTTTCATCCATGAAACTGGATTACATCACAAAAAGGAAATAGTCAAAAAGACAAGCCACCCACAGACTAAACCCTAGAATATCTCAATGTTAACAGTTTGGAGAGAATTACAATCATCATCATCACTACCATCACAAGAAAGCGTGGACATTGATGTTGGATAAAAAACAAGAATGCGGGATTATCTAATGATAATGATGAAGAAAGGTTTTAGGAAGAGAGAATGATCAAGTGTTAAAATGCTGCTGATGGTGAATTTTACACATATAACTTACTGAATTTAACAATGTGGACCTAGTGAAAAGATAGACTAAAATCTGACTGGAGTGGTTTTAAGAAATAATAGGAAGTGGGGCGCCTGGGTGGTTCAGTTAGTTAGGCGACTGCCTTCGGCTCAGGTCATGATCCCAGAGACCCGGGATCGAGTCCCACATCGGGCTCCCTGCTCAGCGGGAGGCCTGCTTCTCCCTCTCTCACTCCCCCTGCTTGTGTTCCCTCTCTGGCTGTGTTTCTCTCTGTCAAATAAATAAATATTTATTTAAAAAAAAAGAAAAAAAAAGAAATAATGGGAAGAGAGGAAATATATACAGGGAGTGAAAACAACCCCATTAGTTTCACTGTAAAATGAAGATAGTACATTTATTTGAAATCTAAAGAGAAGGTTTGATTATTGGTTGAGGGATGATAAAACTCCTTCCTAGCCAGACCCTAGTTGTCCTCACTGCATGGTATTTCAGCATGTATTTGTTTTATTTCAGCATGAATTCTTACTATTCTTTCATAAATGTCCTTATTTAATGAGTTCCTTTTCCTTCATCTAAATTTCCTATTATTTTAAATGTATACTTTTCTTAACATTCAGTCATATTTTCATCTATATGTTAACTTTTTGTTACTTTTATCACTGATTGAAAGCTACTTGAAGATTTTCTCCCTCATCATTGTATTCTTCCTAGCCCACCAGCATGATGTCTTGCATGCAGTTAGCAAGATGAATGAATAAACATGATAGTTACTATTTATTGAATGAATAATCATTCCTGAAATAAAAGGGGGCAAAAACTGGCATAACTTTAGAATGCATTTTAACTAACCTTTATAAGAATAACAACAAAAAATTGAGTTTATAAAGCCACCAGCCACTGTTTTTGAGATTTTAATTGTTCAATTAATTTGCTATATTTCAATTTCTATGCATAACATTCAATTATTTTTGCCTTTTTGCATTTATACAGTCATATTTAACTCAAACCCCTATTCAATTTGTCATTACAAGAAGTGGCTTTATGACATAATGAACAACCTCATTTCCTGAAATTTTTAAAATAAGTTAAAACTATTAAACTAAAATTCACTGGTATGATTCATTAATAACCATGCTTCTTTTAATATTTTATTACAGCATCCTTACAGATGGTATAAAATGAATGTCCAACAATTACAGTAATTCTTTTCTTACATTACATAAAATGTATAAGAATATGAAAAAAAGTATGAAGATCTGAACACCCTAGACAGGGCAATATAGGTCATTTTGTTTGTTTAAAAAAACCATAAAATGAGTACAGTGGGACATTGCCAAAATAAGTTTTATCATACATTATTATGTGAATCTTTTGGTTTCTAGCAATAGAAAACAATTGACTATGTTTAGCTTAAACTAACAGGGTTATTATTTAGAAGGAAACAGAGAAGCTAGAACTCAAAAGACAGAAAAGAAAAGCAACTTTTATAACATGTTGGCAAACTTTCTCACTAGCATTCAGTCAAACATGACTTACCTCTAGCAATGTTCAAAATTTCAAATTCTGAGGAGGAAACATCTCATTAGCTTAGCTTGCATGAATTAACTATAGCCAGATAGCAAATGTTGACTACAGTAACTTCATTTTATGTGTCAGGAGTTCCCAGAAAAGGAGAAATGAATGATATCTAGGGAATTCATTCTGAGATACATTTAAAGATGTCTTCTAGAGATTTTTTTGATTGCAAAAATGGACTTATTATATGTTGACTGACTGCATTTTCCTATTGATACTTTTAATAGATTCTTTTAATTTATCCATGTTTTCCATTCATTCAATTATATACCAAACAACTTGTACCAACTTGACTAGTCACTAAGAATAGAGATCAGTGAAAAAGTTATTATTTTCTAGGGGCTTTTAGTTGCATACAATGTGTGAAAATACGTACACAAATAATTATGAAATAGTATTAAAATTTGTGCAAATTGCTGGACAAACACAGAAAAGAGAGTAAATATATTTCAGGGGTACTTTCACTATTGAAAAACATAAAATCTCTAATTTGTCCAATACTGGACATTGAGTAACCTTAAGATATTAATCATTTTTAATCATTTTCAGATATTTTCTAAAACTTGGAAGAGTGATCTGAAGTGAGAAGTTTGAAATCCCATTACCATTCCTTAAGCTTCTCAGTGTGTGAAAAACAATTGATGGCATTCTTCAGTTCTACAAAATGATAAATAGCAGAATATTATTGGAGTTTAAATATTTCTGAGAGAGCAATTCTTCACTCCCTGCTGTTTACAAGTAAAACACTGTCTACAAATAATACATTACATTAGCTGTCCTCTTTATCATAAAGCCATGTTGAATACTTGTAACATTTATAAAAAGACACCAACTGATTGCAAGATGAGCATTACCCTTGAGCAAATTATGAACACATTTATTTCAGTCTTATGCATTTGAAACTAATTTTCTGGTAATATCAAAAGTGTTCATAGAATTAATTTCCTGTCAGTTCAGCAGTATTCAAGTGAATATTTTATGATTTTGCATTAGCTGTATTTGTCTAGAGTTGTGACATGATCGAGTCATTCTCTGAGGGAAACACATTAATAATTAAACTCTGTCCAATGTGGAGTGCTAAAGATGACAGCGTAATTGTACATTTCCAGAGACCGTTTCGCAAGGCAGAGGAGAATTGCCCTGCCACCATTTAAATGTCAATTTAGAATTTCTTTCTAAACTAAAACAGGGCTTCAATGAAAAAGAGGAGGGGGGAGAGTTGATGTCAAATTTGGAAACTGTTCTCTTTACTTTCTCTTTATTTTAAATATGAGCTAAGTACAAATAGCCTCCTTCATTCTTTCCTTTTCTTGCTGAATAAACTGTCAGTTAGAAGTTCTTTCTTTAGGTAATATAACATCATCAATGGTCTTTGAACCAGGACTGTTTAAATGATAAATACTACTTGCATAGATTATCTCTGTAGGAAATAGCGCAGCTGACACAAGAAACTTTGATTGGTTTCAGCACTTACATTTGAGTCTTTTTTAACTTAGATAACTTCAGCAATAATTCAAGATTTTAATCTACTTCCCAGTCAAATAGTTGTGGATGGATCACTATATGCGTCCTTATTTATGTTTCCTATTTTGATTCTTAAAATAAAGTTACTGGATTTTTAGAAGTGAGATTTTAAAAAATTTTCAAGGCATATATATTATACACATTAAAACTCACATTTGTGTTTCCTACCTAGACAAACTGTGGTTCAAAATTGTTATTGGAGAAAACTGAAAAATTGAATTCAACAGAAACTATGACTAGATGCATGGAAATGCTCCTGGAATAATTTGAGTTGAAGTCTGCTGTTGAACAGAGCCTAGCAGCTAACCCCTCAATGAACTCCAGTTTACTTCAGACATAGATAGTCCTTAGCAATAAAAGATATTTTCTCATTATGTAGTATCGACTGATTACAAGTCTTTGAAAAATCCCACTTTCTGGAATTTTTCCTAAAGAAATAATTTCAGGTGATTTAAACATAATGCAGTTCCTGGCAGCACTGTTTATAAAGGGGGAAAAGTGAAAATTAATTTAGCTTAATGACTAATAGTAGAAGATTCATTAAATAAATTATGATGTATTTATATCATTAAATATTCTAATGTTGCAAATAAAAACCTTCAGTGACTAGAAAACTGTTTATTCATCTATTATTTATTTATTTATTTATTCATTAATTCCACAAATATTCATTAAATGCTAATTAACCACCAGACAGTATTCTTGATATTGAAGGTACGACAGTAGAGAGAACAATATCTCTAGTTGCATGGAGCTAGCCTTCTAGAAGTCGAAGTCCTTCAATAACCACAAGAGGGTATAAAGTGCTGCATGTATTAAAAGCCATGAATAAGTAAATTATGGAATGCATTGGAGGATAGGGTTATTCAGTTGGATGTTCAATGATGACCTCCGGGAGTTGAAAATAATAGGTTAGACCTAAAGGTATTTGGAGGTAGAGGATCCTCGGATGAATGTTTAGGAAATATAACATATTAGGTGGATGTTAGCTTGGTGTGGTTGAGGAGCAGCAAGGGGGTCAGTGTGAGAGGGTAGGGAAGAAGGCAGCAATCCAAGAGTCATTGAGCAACCACCAGCATTAAATGACTCTGAATCAGATGGGAAGTCACTTTAATATTTTAGGCAGAGAGCTAGAATGATCTGACTTTTGAAAATTATTTCGTGAAATATTAAGTGAAAAATAAGCAGTTAAAAAAGAAGTATGCACAATGTATCATGTATACTGAGGTATGTGTTGATTTTTATTTTGTAATATCTATTTCCGTCTGTGAATTCTAAGCTTCAAGGGGTCAGAAGCATAGGCCTATTTTCTCATCACTATGTAACCAGGACTTAACTTACTGCCTGGCATATATTAAGCATGTAGTAAAATTTGTTGGATGAATCAATGAATGAGTGAGGAAATGGACAAATGTTTTAAGATATTTTAAGAGGTTACATATAAGTAAAATCACTTACTTTCCTTTTTATCATCTGTCTATAATTTGCTGTCACATTAGTAGAACTTATTGCCCTAATAGACTAGTCAGTCCTGGAGATCTACAATCAAAGTTCCTGAGGAGTATCCAGGAAATGTACTTATTATTAATTCCTTCATAATATAAAAAAAATAAAGAAGTTAGTCTTTGACGTCCATAGTGGAGAGTGTGGCACATGAAAAAAAAAAAATATATATATAATACCATTCTCATGTTGGCAAAATAGGAATAAATAATAAAAATATGTGTTTTTAAAGAGTGCCTAGACAATTTAATATGCTTGAAATTCTAAATTCACTAGCAAAGAAATATTAGAGAACCATTTCTCCAAATTCACTTATTTAGCGATTGGACGGATACTTCTTTGCAGTAAACAGAAAAAGAGGTTTGCAAAAGAGGTAAACCAAGTAAACAAAAAAACCAAGGGAAGCATCTATGTATTTCTTTTTAAACAAACCAGTTCCAACTACTGTAAAACTAGAATTAACGAAACCTCAATTGTTCAGAATATGCAAGTGTTAGGAATTGCGTTTGCCATTTTTATTTTGCTTTTTCAGCATCAACTTCTAGAAGAAAGAGGCAAATGACAAAAATACCTCTCAGCAATTTTTAGAACTTATGTGGAAAACTATCTTCCAGACTATATTATGCTGTCAAAATACATTCTTACTTTTTCCACTTTCTTACATCTATATTTACATAACTGTGTGGTGATTACCAATATTTCAAAAAAACCTAGAAGTCTTAGAATGTATTATGATCATTGGACTGGACTCTCTTAGGAGGAAATGTGAAACACTGAATTATAGAGTTATCTTCTCAGTATTTGGAAATTAAACTATGTTTTCTAAAAGATTCAATTGTGAGCATATATTCAATTTTGAAATCTCCTATTAAATTTTTTATAGTTTATGAGTTCCCCTTTCAATATGAAAAATACTCAACAATCACAAAATGAACTGCTATACTTGGAAGATCAATCATCTGATTATTTAATAAAAAATTTTTTCTGAAAAATAACATATATGGCAAGCATAAGTTAACAATCCTCAGAAAATTCAAATAGCAAACAACAATCTATAACAACAGGACAACACTAAATATTTGATAATTCAGAAGAGCCCTAGGAATTAGAAGTTTCATTTTGAAAATGCATTATTATGATAGAACCATATTTAAGATGGCTCTAACAAATACAGAGAACAGACCAAATGCATTAACTAGAATTTCTAATAGACAATATTTTATTAACCTATTATCAGCTAGGTCATATGTGTCTGACACCATTGTAAGACTAGGACTTCCTTGAGCAGAAAAATATATTATATATATCAACCTGAGTTCAAATTAATGAAGTTTTGCTGTGTGACCTCTGTCTTCAGTTTAGTCTGCATAAGATCATAGCTCTGAAAGATTCTTTTTTGACAGTTATAGAAAAATATTCAATAGATTTCCTTGACTTTCGAATCCCTCAGGAGCTAGTTTTCTTACATTAAAATTATCTTTGTAGGTCATGAAAGTGTGTAATTTTCTACTGTAATATTAGAAGTGCATCATTAAAATGTTGTCACCTTTCTTTCAAGAACAGACTAACAATGCTCTAGGGCTAAAGAACTACCATAGCTATAGTGAGGGGTCAAATGCTGGTCAATTTAGAAAACTATCAGTGTCTCAATCTTTTTTTATTTCCTGTATTTTACTTGAATACCTTTCACTTCAGGGACATTCTGGAGAATTTTTTTGTACGCCCACCACATCTGGGGCAATAACTCAGATAATTATATACACACATATATACATACATACATATATTTTCTAATTAAAAAAAAGAACATGTCACATGCCTTGAAAAATCTTACAAACATTGTTAAAAATTAAATATCTCGGGACACCTGGGTGGCTCAGTTGGTTAAGCGACTGCCTTCGGCTCAGGTCATGATCCCGGAGACCCAAGATCCAGCCCCACATCGGGCTCCCTGCTCAGCGGGAAGCCTGCTTCTCCCTCTCTCACTCCCCCTGCTTGTGTTGCCTCTCTCACTGTGTTTCTCTCCATCAAATAAATAAATAAAATCTTAAAAAAAATTTTTTTTAAATGTATTTTCAGCAACTATTGAATTAAATTTACTGTTGTTTTATTTCTCTTCTAGAGATGTGGTGTAGATGTTCATAGTTGAATTTGTCTGCAGTTATTGTTTTCTTTCTTATTTAAACTATCCTTCTCAGGGCAACTCCGTGGCTTAATCAGGTAAGTGCCATCAGCTCAGGTCATCATCTCGGGGTCCTGGGACTGAGCCTCCCATCCAACTCCTACACTTCAGTGACAAGGAGCCTGCTTCTCCCTCTCCCTCTGACTTCCACCTCCACCGCTGCTTGTGCACATTTTCTCTCTCTCTCTCTGTCAAAGGAATCAATAAAATCTTTTAAAAATAAATAAATAATAAATAATCTACTTTTCTCAGGTGTTCATATTAATGTTATATTTGTGTGTAACTAAAAAGGGATGGTGTGTTTTCCTTATCTGTGCTGTAGAAAACATGGAAAAGGGGCACCTGGGTGGCCCAGTTGGTTGGGCGACTGCCTTCGGCTCAGGTCATGATCCTGGAGACCTGGGATTGATCCCTGCATTGGGCTCCCTGCTCGGTGGGAAGCCTGCTTCTCCCTCTCTCATTCCCCCTGCTTGTGTTCCCTCTCTAGCTGTGTTTCTGTCTGTCAAATAAATAAATAAAATCTTAAAAAGAAAAGAAAAGAAAACATTGAAAAGTGTTAGGGAAACCTGTTTATGAGCATTTAATGTTTCCTCTGGATCTTTTGGGAATGATATTTTGTGGCTTTGTACCTCTGATAATTTTTGCATTTTTTTCATATTACCTGGGTCAGTGTAAGTGTTCTAGTGCTTTGGTGAACAATTTTGGTAATGTATATTTTCTTACACAAATACTCATTTCTTATAATTTATGAAGTGAATTTCATTTACTTAGGGTTATTCTTTTAATTTTATCTTTCTTTTTCTACACTTTTAGTAATTTTCTATATTTATGTTTCTGGTCTGCTTGTTTAAGAATATTTTCTCAACAGATTTATTGAGTTCTCTACAATTAGTGTTTTCTTCTTTGAGGAAAGTAGAGATGTACATGGCTCCAGTGAACTCTCTGCCCATCCCCCTAACCAGAAAATATTTTTTGTGCTAATTTACAATTTTGTGACTCATCTATGATCTGCCAAATACACTACTGATCCAGACAAGGATTAGATGGCCTCCTTTATGTCTCTAGTTCCAGAAAACAGTACCTGTTTCAGATTTTTAGAGGTCTATATCTGCTACAAGATACTTTTCTTGGTTTGGTCTAACTTTTACAGTACTTGACAGCTTTTTCTTGTAGGTAAGGGTTTGGGGTTTGACTAGCTCCTGCTTTTATTGGTGATGCTGATTTTTTTTCTTTTCTTTTTGTTAATTTTCATACCAGTATTTTTGACTATAAAGAAGAAAATAAAATAAAATGCCTTCCTAGCATCATATTCAACTATACATACTGCTTATTTTTCACTTATCAAAATTAATTCCATTGGTTGATCCATTTCTTTAGGGCAGTTTTCTAAATGTCACTGGGAAAAGTATTCTTTAAATTCTTACATCTTTTCAAACTTCTCTTTTTATCTCTCATTCTTTATAAATTTGTGTTTGTTTATATTTTCCCAAAAGTTGCAGAACTGAAAGAACAGGGACAATGTTAATCTTCACCATTCTATCCCTAAAATAGTACCTAATATATACCAGGCTCTTAACAAATATTTAGTAAATGAATGCTTTCTCCCATGGGTGTTTGTTGTTTAGCAAATTATTTTTAGTAGAATGGACAATACTTGATATCACTCTTTGATAATGGAACATTTTCAGTTATTGGTCAATGAAAGTTTGAGGTATTAGAGCACAGTCTATTTCAAGTATAAAAGAGTGGCATAGGATTTTAGATGACCAGGGCATTACCTAATCTGCTCCCTTATACAGCTATACCTGCCAACATCCCCAAATACCACCATGAGTCACATGACTACTATGGGCACTTTTCCTCTGAATCACCAACACTTTCATCCTCAGTAATCATGGGCATGCAGACACATACACATCCTTGATATCTCATGAATAAGTCTTATCAGATAAGGTACTATTTTGGTTGTTGGAAGCTGCATGACCAATTTTTCAATATTACATTGCCTCTAACTAACTTGATGACTTTAGGCAATTTGCTTGACTTCTCTAAATCTTGATTCTTCATTTATAACATAATCACAGCAATATTACCTACTTCTTGAAATTGTGTGTAAAATGCTAAGCAAATTATAAATACAAAATAAATATTTTTATCAGCAAATTGTATATTTAAAGAACAGCAAACTGAAGTAGAAAAGGAATTAGACCACAGCTAAACATCACAGGTTTGGGAAGAAAAGATGATTCTATCAGAAAAGTGAAGAAACCTGAACACCTCCTTTTGGATTTTGCCAGGGGCTGACCCTGTTAGAATAAAGTAAATAGGAAAAAAGTAATAGCCTTCAGCAATTTTGAATTCTCATTCTCTTCTCACACTTCTAAAGTTCTTGTGTTTTTTAAACAATCATAATCTTAACCTTCCTTAATATTGCATCAGAACCATTTACTATGCTATGATTTTTTAATGCAAGCTTCAAAATGTGCAGAAGGGCAATATATAGCTATAGAAGGTTAAATTGTAAGAAAAGATGTTGCAGGACATCAAAATAGTTTCTGCAGTGGCCAGGCAGATTCCTCTGCCACAGGCTTCTCAGAGCTATCCCTCAGGCTAATTTCAACTTTACTCCCATGAATTTCATATGTTTTCATTCAATTATACTTGAATCACTCAGAGGTTGGATAACCAGATTTGGTATCTTCCTTCTTCAACCTATGTCTGAAACCCTATAGGTTCGAGTTAGGTGGTTTTCCTATTAGAATAAGAGAGAACAGGACAGGTAGAATTTAAATTGGCCTAAATCATTATTTTGTCTCTGTAGATTAAAAAAAAAAAGTAGAAGCAGAAATTAACTTTATAGGTTAAACCAGTATCTAGACTTTTTTTTAAGTGGGCTTCATGCCCAGCATGGGACTTAAACTCACCACTTTGAGACCTGAGTTGAGATCAAAAGTCAGATACTTAACTGAGTGAGTCACGCAGGTGCCCTGGTGACTGGAAATTTATTTAAATTCATTTATCCATGCATTTCCCCACTGCCCAGAAAATCCCAAGTCAGTGCTTTGGCAGTTTGTCATGGCAGTGAAAGCACAGCCCATAAACCCTGTAGAACTCAGAGGGTTTTTGTTTTTTTTGTTTTTGCTTTGTTTGTTTTTTAAAGATTTTATTTAATCACGAGAGAGAGAGAGAGAGAGAGAGAGAGAGAGAGAGAGAGAGAGAGAGAGAACACAAGCAGAGGAAGCAGGAGAGGGAGAAGCAGGCTTCTTGCTGAGCAGGTAGCCTGACTCAGGGCTCCATCCCAGGCCCCTGGATCACAACCTAAGCTGAAGACAAATGCTTAACTACTGGCCACCCAGGTGCCTCTAACTCAGGGTTTTTTAAATGTCTTTTATTAGATCCAAACACACAGAAAATTTACAATTTATAAGTCTTAGTAAGGGAATTGACTGCTATGGCTCTCATTTTGTAAGTAGCTAACAGGCACACACTAAGAGTAGAAAGATGTAAAATATGATAGCTGATCCACTAAGCATGAATAGAGATCAAGATTGGGGAGAGGAGAGAATTGAGAAGAAAGAGAGAAAAGAAACACACAGAGAGAAAGGTCTTCTCTCCTCCCAATTAATGACAAGAGACTGAAGCTGGAAAATTATATTGTCCAGTTGGTAGATTAACTGAAGGGTTTTCAAAACATGCATGTCTAACATCCACTTCTAAGCTTCTTATACCATTCCCAACAAAAACTTCTTCATGCTTCAAAACTCAGCAAAGTGTCTTCTAACACATGCCTAGTGAATGCCCTTGGGAGAGGCAGGGAGGTGGGAAGAGAACACGAATATATGGATCTGAATCTTTCTCTGCATCTGTGATGAACAAAAAAGATACAGTAATAACTGGAGATGAGATGCTGGTGAAATCTAGAGTTCACTGGAGCAAGAACTTGAAATTAGAAATAGGAATTGGATAAATAAGTGGGGATGGAAATCTTTGGATATCCCACAGAATGTTGGCTTGGGGGATTGTTTAAAACTTGTACAATAGGGTAGCTCACCACACATCTGGCATAACACTTCAGTGTTTCTTTTCTTTAAAACAAGAATTTAGTTATATACCTAGCCAATTAAAAAATACTATTAACAAAAAGAGAACTACCCCTTCCTTCATTTGCTTTTCCTCTCACCTAATCTCATTTCATTCCTACCTATATCTTAGGTACCAGAATCAACATTTAGAGTAACTCCACTTGCAAAGGATATTATAAGTACATGAAAACAAATTTAAATATCTAGAATGACAGTGTTAATAATTTGTGAAAGGAACACCCTAAAGTATATTTAAGAAATGAAGGTATGGAGAAAGAAGTTAGCTATAATTTTTGATAAACAGATATTTATCAAAGACCTTCTCTCCTCCCAACATAATAATCTGTCTAAATGACTTACTTTCTCCTATAGCTCTGCTTGTCCAAAGAATAAATGTGAAAAGTACACATTTGAAACAAAAACATGACATCTAATCAGATATTATAAACTTGGAGAAAACACAAAGGCATGATAATGGCACCAGTAATTACTAATAATTATTCTATGTCACCTTTTATTTATCCTTACCCTTTGAGTGGATATTTTATTTGTTTCCAGTTTGGAGTTATACATAATGTTCCTACAAGCACTGTTGTACTATCTTCTGGAAAACATACATACCATATCCTTTGGAAATATTCCTAAGAGTGTGTTGTTGGGTCATAGAGTGGGCATATATTTAACTTCAGAAGATAAGATCAAACAGTGTTCCAAATCAATTTATCATCTCATCCATAGTTTATGAGAGTTCCAGTTACTCCATTTCCTCTCCAGTAGGTGATATGGACAGTCTTTTCAAAATTTTGTCTATTCTGATAATTATGCAATAGTGTATCATTATGGTTTTACATCCCATTTCCTTTGTTGAGTAGTGATGTCAGGCCCTTTTCATGTGAGTACAGGCTATTTGAATATTCTGAGATTTGCTCGCTTCAGTATTCTGCCAATTTTTAACTGGGCCATCCACCCCTTTCTTATTGATTATTAGAGTTATTTATATATGGTAAGTTATTTTTCAGTTATGTGTATTGTGAAAATCTTTCAGACTGACTTCTTTATTCATTTTATTTTATTTTAAAAACACGCATTTTATTTTAAAAAAAGTTATCGGTTATTTTAGTTCAGCAGTTAAACATCTTTCTTGTTCTTTTTTTTTTTGGTGTTTTTTTTTCTAATTCTACAACTTTTATTTTTTTTATTTTTTTTTATTGTTACTAAATTTTTTTTTCCAGTGTTTCAAGATTCATTCCCCATTCCCCACACCAGTGCTCCCCGCTTTAGGTGTCCCCAGTACCCACCACCAGGCTCTCCCATCCCTCCA
>PITA01013439.1:0-57509 GCA_004023965.1 Spilogale gracilis | reverse complement strand
CTGTTCTAGATTGAAGTTTCCGGTTTCCTAAATAATTGTTTTTCAAATTATGAGTTGTGACCCATTAATAGTTCATGAAATCATTTTGATGAGCTGTAGCCAGAATTTGAAACATGTAATAGAGAAAAAAAGAGAAAAAAAAGTCAGAACAAAAATTATGTGGTAAGTCTAAAAGTATTTTGTGAAACTTTTGTTTTTTTATATATCTAGAAGAGTGTGTGTGTGTTGATTTAAATATATTTCTTTTTTTTTTTTTTTTTAAAGATTTTATTTATTTGACAGAGAGAAACACAGCCAGAGGGGGACACAAGCAGGGGGAGTGAGAGAGGGAGAAGCAGGCTTCCCGCTGAGCAGGGAGCCTGATGTGGGACTCGATCCCAGGTCTCCAGGATCATGACCTGAGCTGAAGGCAGTCACTTAACCAACTGAGCCACCCAGGCACCCCTTAAATATATTTCTGTGGGTTGCGGTAAAAAAGTTTAAAAACTACTGTCAGAGCAACTACCATTTTAATAAGTCTTCTCTAATTATTCTTGGGAAACAGTATGTGTGGATTGTTGAGAGTCTGAAACCAGGCTACTAGCATTAGTAATGTATAGTAAAAGATGCATTATCTTGGAGGTTTTATTTTGTCACATGTGATTCTTTAATCAGGCTGAAATTTTTTGTGTGAGGGTATATAGTTTAAGTAGGAGTAAAATTTCAGTTTTGTCCACATGTATGTTCTATTGTTTCTACATCGTTTATTGAAAAAAACCATTCTTCCTCACCGCCCCAGAATCTTTCCTCATACAAATTGGGAGAAATAGATGAGAATGTTCATAGCAGTTTCTACATATAAAGGACCTGCTTATGGACTCTTGTCTTCCACTGGTCTGTTTGTCTATCCTACCAATAACCACTATTAAAGTTTTGTAATAAGTTTTTTTTTTTTTTAAGATTTATTTATTTATAGGGCGCGTCAGTGGCTCATTCAGTTAAGCATCTGCCTTCGACTCAGGTCAGGATCCCAGGGTTCTGGGATTGAGCCCCACGTCGGGCTCCCTGGTCAGCAGGAAGCCTGTTTCTCCCTCTCCTCCCTGCTTGTGCTGTCTCTTGCCATCTCTGTCACTATCTGTTTCTCTCTCGCAAGTAAATAAATAAAAGTAAAATCTAAAAAAAATATTTATTCATTTATTTGAGAGAGAGTGAAAATGCAGGGGGCTTGGGGCAGAGAGAGAGTGAGAGAGAATCTTAAGCAGACTCTGTACTAAGCAAGGAGCCCATTCAGGGCTCAGTTCGGTCCCCCCTTTTTTTACTTTTTTATTATTTATTTATTTATTTATTTATTTTAAGATTTTATTTATTTGACAGAGAGAAACACAGCCAGAGAGGGTACACAAGCAGGGGGAATGAGAGAGAGAGAGAAGCAGGCTTCCTGCCGAGCAGGGAGCCCAATGTGGGACTCGATCCCAGGTCTCCGGGATCATGACCTGAGCTGAAGGCAGTTGCTTAACCAACTGAGCCACCCAGGCGCCCCTACTTTTTTATTTTTTAAGATTTTATTTATTTATTTGACAGAGAGATCACAAGTAGGCAGAGAGGCAGGCAGAGAGAAAGGAGGAAGCAGGCTCCCTGTTGAACAGACAGGGAGATGCGTGCCTCCATCCCAGGACTGTGAGATCATGACCTGAGCCGAAAGCAGAGGCTTTAACCCACTGAGCCACCCAGGTGCCCCCCCTTTTGTTTTCTTAAGATTTTATTTATTTATTTGACAGAGTGATAGAGGGAACGCAAGCAGGGGGAGTGAGAGAAAAAGAAGCAGGCTCCCTGCCAGGCAGAGAGCCTGATGCGGAGCTCGATCCTAGGATCCTGGGATGACCCAAGCCAAAGGCAGACTCATAAGGACTGAGCCACAGACACCCCTCAGGGCTCAGTTCTGACCCTGAGATCATGACCTGAATCAATATCAAGCATCAGATGCTTACCCAGCTGAGCCACCCAGCCGTCCTTCTTTATATAATAAGCCTTAATATCAGATAGAGCAAGTTTTCCTACTTTGTTCTGTTTTTCTTTTTAAAATTGGTTTAAAGACCAACATTTATTTTCATATATGTTTTAAAATCTGATTCTCAATTTCTACTAAAAACAAACAAAATGAAACAATCTGCTGGGATTTTTTTCCTGTTTTCTTTCTTTTTTTAAAGTATAATTTACATATAATAAAATCTGTCCTTTTAATGGAGAGCCCTGTGGCATTTTGTTGGGATTGCATTGATTCTATAGGTTAAGTTGGGGAGAATCAACCTATTTCCAATTTGAGACTACCTCCTTTGAATATGGTATATCCCTCCATTTATTTAGGTCTTTAATTTCTGCCATTACATTTATAGATTATTTTTGTAGAAATGTTGCACTTCCTCCATTTGATTTATTACTAAATCTTTGATGATTTATGCTTCTATTATAAATAGTATTTTAAAAATTTCATTTCTGTCAGTAATAGAAATACAGTGACTTTTATATCTTGACTTGTATCTAGCAATCATTCTAGACTCAAATATCAATTTTAGTAATTTATCTGGAAAATCTGATTTTCTATGTGTAGAATTTTGTCATTTCTGAATAAGGACAGTTAAATTTCTTTATTTCTGAAACTCACATAGTTAATTAATACTTATTTATATCGGTTAGGACCCAGAGTACAATAGAAATCATTATAGTGGGCATTGCTTTTTCTTTCTTCTTTTTTTTTTACCTTTAAAACAAAAAAAGATTTATTTATTTATTTTAGAGAGAAAGAGAGAGCACAATTGTGTGAGTATGCAGAGGGGCAGAGGGACAGGGACAGGGAGAGACTCTGTCCTTGCTGAGTGCGGAGCCTGACATGGCGCTGGATCTCAGGACCCTGAGATCATGACCTGAGCTGAAATCAAGAATTGGATGCTCAACTGACTGAACTATCCAGGCGCCCCATCTCTCTCTTTTTTATTTGAAGTGTAGTTGATACGCAATGTTACATTTGTTTCACGTATACAACATAGAGATTCTACAACTCTTTGTTATGTCGGGCTCACCACAGGCACAGCTACTGTCTGTTACCATACAGTGCTATTAGAGTACCATTGACTGTTTTCCCTAGACTTTCCTTTGTATTCCCATGACTTATTTTTTCCCTAACGAGAAGCCTGCATCTCTCATACCCCTTCATCCATTTTGTCCATCTCCCTCCCTCCCTCTGGCAACCACCAGTTTGCTCTCTGTATTTAGGGGCCTGTTTCTGGTTTTTTGGTTTGTTCTTTTGTTTTTTATATTCCACATATAAGTGAAATCATATGATGTTTGTCTTTCTCTGACTTATTCCACTTAGTGTAATCCCTCTACATCCATCCATTTTGTTGCGAATAGTAAAATCTCATTTTTGTGGCTGAATAATATTCCATTCTATATACGTACCACATCCTCTTTACCTAATTTTCTATTGATGGGACATTTGAATGCGACCATATATTGGCTTATGTAAATAAATGATGCAGTAATCAGAGGTGCACATATCTTTTCGAATGAATGTCTTCTTTAGGCAGATATCCAATAGTGGAATTACTGGTTCATATGGTAGTTTCATTTTTAATTTTTTGAGGAACCTCCATACTGTTTTCCATAGTTACCAACTTACATTCGATAGTGGGCATTTCTTTTTTTTTTTTTTTTTTTAAGATTTTATTTATTTGACAGAGAGAAACACAGCCAGAGAGGGAACACAAGCAGGGGGAGTGAGAGAGGGAGAAGGAGGCTTCCCGCCGAGCAGGGAGCCTGATGTGGGACTCGATCCTGGGTCTCCGGGATCATGACCTGAGCCGAAGGCAGTCGCTTAACCAACTGAGCCACCCAGGCGCCCCGATAGCGGGCATTTCTTATCTTGTTCACAGTATCAGAGGAAAGACTTTCAACATTTTACTATTGATATGTTTGCTGCAGTTTTCTATAAATACCCTTAATCAGATTAAGGACATTGCCTCGTACTGTGTTTCTTCATTTCTGAATGTAAGGTTTATTTAAAAAGTGGTCTTTTTGATGATTTGTAACTTAATCTCATTTTGATTAGAGAGCATGGTTGATAGGACTTGAGTGCTTTGACATTTGCCAAAATTAGCTTTATGACTCAGGATAGGGTCAATTTTCATACACATTATTTGTGTTCTTAAAAATAGAGCATATTCTTTAATCACTGGGTGCAGAATTTCATATAGTGCCCATTATGCCTACTTTGCTGGTTGTAATATTGAATCGTCTACCTCTGCAGTTAGGCTTTGTACCTTTGCTCTATCACTTACTGAGAGAAATGTGTTAATAGCTCCCACTAAGCTTGTGAATTTGTCTCTTTGATGTTCTGTTAAATTTGACAATATATATTTTTGAGGCAATTGTAGGGGAGGTAAAACCTTACCTCTACCCTCATAGGGTCTCTGGTTAGGTCTGAGAATTAAATTGCTATAAGACAGATTAGCAGAAGAGCACACAGATTTTTACATGTTCTTGGGAGCCCCCATAGCAAAGTGAAGACCTGAAAGAGGGATGAGGCCTACTGCTAATATACTAGGGAAGAGGGAGTAGCAACTGTGGAAAAGTAATTAAAATATGTGGGGAGTCTCAAGGAAGATAAAGCTGAGTTTAACAAAATCTGTACAGATTTCTCTTGGCCTCAATTCACTGTCTCTGGGGATAAGAATGTTTTTTCCCCCTTGGAATAGGGAGGGCATCTTTCACTTGGGAGTTTATTTCCTGCTTTCAAAAAGAAAAGAGAAGTTTAGCGTGACCTTCTTGACACCGGCTGTTTTTCAGTTGTCAGAATAGCTCAAAACAATCCTTAGGCCAAAGTGGCATATTTTGGAGATAGTACTCTGCCACCCTTCACCGTTCTGTTAGATGTAGATGGAAAGTTCTTACACCTTTCTAATGAATTAAAACTTTCAAATTGTTGACAGTTCATTTTTTGGTGTGTTTTAGTTCATCTTGTTGATATCTGGAACATGATTGAAGCCTTCCGAGACAATGGCCTTAATACACTGGACCATACCACTGAGATCAGCGTGTCCCGCCTCGAAACCGTCATCTCCTCTGTCTACTACCAGCTGAACAAGCGCCTTCCTTCTACTCACCAAATCAGTGTGGAGCAGTCCATCAGCCTCCTCCTCAACTTTATGATTGCTGCATATGACAGGCTAGTACCTTGCATGCTTACTACATTTTAAGAATGTTTGTCCCTTAGTTATCCTTCTTCCATATTGCCTCCCTGAGGGTTGTCAACTTAGAATCACAGTGAAAAGGGAAATTATTCCCTGTAAGATCCTTCTGAAGATTGGTTAAATACCAGAGTGGCTCACTGTCCTAGGGAATGTCACATAGTAACTGTTAGAAAATTATGGGGAATCACAACACTGAGACATATTGTTTGGTCAAATTATAGGTACCTTACTGTAGCTCTTTTCTATCCAGAGAAGTATAGCAAAATTGTGAACTGATTGTGAGGCTTTCTGTTTGACCTTAAAGCTAACCTTTCTTTAACCTGTAGTAGTAAATGCCCTCTGACTCTAGTCTTATTTTCTTCTCCTTATGTTTAGAATACTTTTTTTTTTTAATGCAGAACATTGTCTTTATACCTTATAACACTAGAAGAAAACTATTTGAATGTACTCCAAATTAAAACAGAAATGATTTGTTGTATTTGTATTCATGAAGAATGAAGTTGGTGTTATAAAAAACAAAAAGAAATCATAAATGATGGAACCACAAAAGTTAATGTTTATATTCCAGGAACCAAGAGTTTGGATTTTTCATTTCTACTATATGGTTGATAATCTGGTTTGGATGGGTTAATTCTTTCTGCTTCATTTTTTACTCCATAGACCTATTTTGAGGTAAAATGTTATTTACTATACTTTATAATATTGAAGACTCTGAATTAATGGTTAAAGTTTGCAGGTGTTAAACGGAGTCACAGTGTAGGCACTCACTAACTTCACATTTTTATAAGATATTATCAAATTAGATATTCTATCTTTTCTTTTTTTTAAAGATTTTATTTATTTATTTGACAGAGAGATCACAAGTAGGCAGAGAGGCAGGCAGAGAGAGAGGAGGAAGCAGGCTCCCTGCTGAGCAGAGAGCCCGACGTGGGCCTCGATCCCAGGACCCTGAGATCATGACCTGAGCTAAAGGCAGAGGCTTTAATCCTCTGAGCCACCCAGGCGCCCATATTCTGTCTTTTAATAAAAAATTATTTTCAGGAATTTGAGTATTTATTTATTAAAATATTTTATTTATTTGAGAGAGAGAGAGAGAGCATGAACATGGGGAGAGAGGCAGAGGGAGGAGAAGCAGACTCCCTGCTGAGCAGGGTGCCTGATGCGGGGCTCAGCCCCAGCACCCTGAGATCATGTTCAGAGCGAAAGGCAGACGCTTAAGTGACAGCCACCCAGCTGCCCCAGGAAATTTGAAATTTTAAAACAAGAGTGCACATGAGATATTAGTTCCAGAATTTGAATGCCATTTTTTTTAGTAACTTAGATTAGTGAATCCCTAAGGTTAATTTTATACTATTCAAGGAATGACTCATTTGATCCAAAGACCTTAGTAAAAATGGTTATTCTGTGGTGAATAAGCAGCACCTTATCATGACACTAATCACTTCAGGGTTGCACAGCACAGATTAATTCAATAAATAATTTTTTTTTACTAAATCAGAAATAAAAGTCAGCTTACTCTTTAAAAATGGTTAAACGGAGGTTATAAACTTTGATTCCATACTCATGTCAAGTAAGTTAAATACTGTGGTTAAGGAAGGAAGAAGAAGGAAGAACAGAGAGATAGTAAGAGAAAACAGGAAGATCAAACTTAAGAGCTGAACATATGGAGGAGTCCTGGGCCATAGTCACAGATAGCCGGACACATCCAGACAGAGAAAGGGAAAGAATAAGCACTCAGTAAATCATATGCAAATAGATCAGTAGAATAGCACACTGTAGAGAACTGGAGGAAAAACAAAACAAAACTAAAAAAAGATGAGTTAAGAAAATGAAGAACAGTAGAATTTGGTATTTCTCATGTCATATCCTATTGAAAACTTTGGCCATAGGCTTCAGAATCAATCCTCACATCATTGCTAACCTTGAACTCTTACATATATGATATATATGATATATATGATAACATTTTATTTTGCTCTTCAGTAATTTGAAACTGGCTTTCATGTACTGGTAAAATGAAAAGATCTGGTTATTGGAATTTTATTTTTGAAAATTAGACCCTTTTGTGAAATATTTCAAACATTAGTCTATTGATTGGCCTCTTTATTTCTTAGGCTTGAGAGTCCCTTTGATATGTAGAGTATCTAGTTATTGATTTTAATAGTTTTTTTGGGATTTTGTATTTTGTAATTCTTGAGTTAAGATTTAAATGCAACAATTATTTAATTTTCTTAAGTCCCCTAACCTCTAAGTCATATTTTTAAGCAGGTTGCTTTCTGGCTATAATGGATTATAAGATTGTAAAACTACAGTGAGAAAAGTAGGAACTAGACTTTCTCCCTCAAGTGTGTATTGCATTAGGAATTAATTTGTTTTAATACCAAGGATTTAAAATATTTTACATCTGACAAGTAAAAACACAGAGAACAATACTGTAAGCATCTCTGTGTAGGACATTAGTAAAAGCTATGAGGAATAGTCAAAACATTGGCTAGCCTCATTTTTTTCCATGCTAGGTCCCCAGTATGACAGTATCGGTAGTTATGTGGTCTGGTCTGGAGGTGCAACAGGCGATGCTGTGATCAACTATTTCTTCTTCTTCTTCTTTTTTTTTTTTTTTTAATTTATTTTGACAGAGAGAAACACAGCCAGAGAGGGAACACAAGCAAGGGGAGTGAGAGAGGGAGAAGCAGGCTTCCCGCCGAGCAGGGAGCCTGATGTGGGACTCGATCCTGGGTCTCGGGGATCATGACCTGAGCCGAAGGCAGTCGCTTAACCAACTGAGCCACCCAGGCGCCCCTATTTCTTCTTTTTTTAAGAACACGGATATCGAAACTCCCAGCACGAGGGACAGGAAATCTTCCTTACTCTTCTTCAGTTGAGCCAATTTCATCATTTAGAGTTTGTGATTTACAAACTCCCTTTCCACTCCCGACATCTGTATTAGGTCAGTGTCTTCAGTTGCAAGCAGTAGAGAACCTACTTGCATGGGCTTTTGCAGTAACAGGAAGATAGGCTCACATCACTGATGAGCCCAGAGGCAGAGCAGCCCTCGATCTTGCTCGCATCAGAGCTCTGGGTTCCGTTCTTCTCTTTGTAGAGGTTGTGGTTTTGCCCTCCTCTTACATCAGCTTCATCCTTTTGCTACTTCAAAAAATGCCTGCTGTCAGCTACAACATGCTTCCTCTTTCAAGTCTAGGTAGTGGAGAGAGTTGGTTTCTTTCAACACCAAAGAACGGTATCTGAGCCTCCCTCCAGAAATGTGATTTTGGGCCATGCATGTATCAGTATTATGCTTTTTAGCTCAAACAGATCAGGTCCTAACCCGAGGAATGGAGTTGCTGATTTGGTCGGGGAGGTACATGAAATTCAGCTTTAGAGGATAATATCAGATTATTTGAATAAATTGTACTGATGCATGAGAGAGCCTTTCGATCCACATCGTTTCTGTAAGCCTTATGGTTGTCAGACTTTCTGGTTTTTGCTAAATGACATCTCACTGTTGTTTGATTTGCATTTTCTTGATTCTCAGGCATGTCTTTGTGTGTATCTTGGCCAAATGCATTACTTCTGTCAAGTGTCTGTCTGTGTCTTTTGCCCACGCTGGTGTGTTGTTTCTTCTCTCTGTGTTGCTTATAGGGTCTCTTCAGAGACTCCAGGTAGCAGTCCTTTCTTGCTTATCTGTGTTGCTCATATCTTCTCTTTGTGGCTTGACTTTTTACTTTTCTTAGGATATCTCTTTCTTAAATTGTTTTTTTTTTTTTAGTTATTTTAATTTTTAATTTTTTTGAAAGGAAAGGTGAGGTTGGGCAAAGGGAGAGAGAGAGAATTGTAAACAGGCTCCACACTCAGCACAGAGCCTGATGTGGGGCTTGATCTCATGACCATGAGATTATGACCTGAGATGAAATCAAGAGTCAGGCACCTAATTTACTGTGCCACCCAGGTACCTCTCTTAAAATGTTTTCTAATGAAAAATTTTAAATATATACAAAATATAAACATAGAAATAATATTATAATAAAACTCAAGATATCTATCTCTCAGCTTCAGTAATTACAATACATCATTGATCTTATTTCATCTGTGTCCCCAGGCTCTTTCCCTCATCCCTCCTCCTTTCCTTGGCTTTTGAAGCAAACTCAAGTGTCATTATTTCATGTGCAAACTTTCCAGTGCACACATTCGGTTGCGTTATAATACTGTCCCGCCAGGTTTTTGCTCTAAGAAATACTACTGCTTGGAATATAATGAAATTACACCTTAAATGGAATAGACCTATAAAAAATCATATATCTAATGAAAATAGGTTTGCATAAAATCTTTAAAATACATCAATGTTGAACATATCAATGGAAGACTCAAGATTATTGTTTATCATCAAAAATAACACTTAGTATAAAACACTGTTGCCACTTTGAGCAATCTAAAGATTTCTTCAGTGTAAAAAGTTTTATGTGTATAATTTATGATGGATAAATATGGAAAATGTTGCTATGTAATTTGGAAATATGGCTAAGAACTATTTTTAAACCTTGTTTTAGCAACTTAATTTGGTTATATTTTAAAATTCCATAGGCTTCTCTTAATACTGAATGCCAAAAACAAAACAATATACAAAAAGCAAAAACAATTTCATTTTAAGTAAGTAATTATACTCCTTAAATTCTGAATATGCCCTGTTAGCATATTATGGAATGGACATTGCTGAAGAAAGATAATATTAGGTTACAGTCTTTCTCATTAGTGACTTTTGAAACAAAACTATAATATCCTGGGAGGCACAAATACTTCATGTATTTATGTACAGTATTTACTCTTATCTCTGCTTGTGGCCAAAGACAAGTAGGAGAGAAGTCAGGCTGAGTGGGAAGAGCTGGATGCTCACTGTAGCTGCACATATAGCTCTTACAAGAATGGAAGCCTAACTCTTTTAGGAAATTTCCAGGGGCTGGTGGGGAATGAGGTAGGGGTTTGGATGTTTAAAAAAAGTGAAGTCCTAAGGGGAAGCTAGTGTAAAATGGAGAGAAACAGCCGCTTTGGTGGAAGAAGGGGAGGGCAGCCCACCGGCCTACCTGCATCCCCTATGGCGCCTTGTGGGTGTCATGTGGGCATCGTGCCCTGTCAACCACCACCAGTTCACTGAGCCACAGTCTCAGGAGAGGGTGGCAGGGTTATTCAGGGAGTAAAAATGAGTAAACTTGAAGTTCACTTATTATTCTTCCCATCACTTACTCTTTATTTTGTAGTTTTTTTTTTCTTTCAAGAGAAGTCATGCATTCATACTAATTTTCAAAGAATCTTCTTGATTTCAGGATTGCAGACCCTCGGGTTTCACCATTAGTTACTATTTCAGAAAAAAAAATCTTTTTGCTTATTTTGGCCTTATCTTACTGTTTCCTTTTTATACTTTTTTTTTTTTTTTTAAGAAAAGGCAAGAAAGGACACATTTTCTGAGTGTTACTTTTTCCTACCCTTGTTTCTCTTTGAAAGTGAGGAGAGAGGTTCTAATAGAGGCTTCTCTAGTTCATTCAGTACCTCTAAATTAATCTGATTAAGACACTGTTTTTGTTATGTAACTTCCCACCTCAAGAACCTTCCAAAACTCCCTGTGGGTTTTTTTTTTTTTTTTAAGATTTTATATATTTATTTGACAGAGAGAAACACAGCCAGAGAGGGAACACAAGCAGGGGGAGGGAGAGAGGGAGAAGCAGGCTTCCCGCCGAGCAGGGAGCCCGATGTGGGACTCGATCCCAGATCTCCGGGATCACGACCCAAGCCGAAGGCAGTTGCTTAACCAACTGAGCCATGCAGGTGCCCCTCCCTGTGGTTTTTGAATGAGATTCCTACTCCTCAGTTCTGATGTCATTAGTCCTTAATTCCCTGCTCATACCAAGCTCTAAATTAGCTGCTTGAGGCACTTTTCAATTTTTCCAAATGCCATACTCATTTCTCCAAGCATACACACACACATAACCCAACCACCCCACTCAAGTTTTTACCTGTGTGTAGCCTTATAAATCACAACCCCATTTTCATTCCTTTGACGACATGCAGCATTTGTCTGCGTCATTATTTTGACCTTAAATCATAAAATGCTCTGACTTCTTCATCAGTGTAGAAATAAGATTGAAAGCCCTTGAGAACAGAGATTCTACCTTATGTTTCTTTGATTCCTCAACAAACACAACGGTAAATTCTTAATAAATATTTGTTAGGTTGAAATGAAAATTACAGGCACTCTGTGATAAAATTGAATGATATTCTAAGTTGATTTTACTTGATTAAGCTGTTTGACATTTGCCAAATGGATTCTTGATTTGCAGTTGATTATTGCATAAACCATTCACCGTGAAGCTTTGTAAATTAAGATTAATTGGAAAAATATGAGTTTCTGAAAATCAAAGAGAAATGCTCTTATTACTTTTAACTACATGTGATAATTGGACTAGTAGCAGGGTTTCTAAAGTAGAGCCTATTTTTATGCGAGAAGTACTAATTTATGGTTGGCAGCATCCATGATTGTTAAAGATGTAGAAATAGCTCGTTTTCTTAAGTAAAAAATGCTTCCCCTAGTCTTGTTTTCAAAAGTATTAATTTAAATAACAAGTTCTTATTAGATAGTGTAAAGCTGTAAACACCATCCAGATTAGGTTAATTTAAATATTTTTTAAAAATGGGTAGAATTTGAGATTGCTAAACCAAAATGAGCAAACACCCATCCAGAGGGCAGAGGTAAGGATTGTAGAAGCTCTGAATGTACCTGCATGTTAAAACATAGCAATGTTTATTCAGGGTGACTCACTGTCTGCTTAGCTTGGCACAGAGCTAATCATGGTGTTTTCTCAGTATTGGATAATAAGAGCTCTTTTTAGAAGTCATGTGCATGGTTTATTGTCAGACTGTAAAATGATAGGTCTATAGAAGTGAATCATGCAGGGAAGTCTGAGAAAAAGAAGCATGGTGTTTCTTTTTGAGGGAGGATGCGGAGAGACCGTTTGGGTGGGGTTAAAATAACAAGGTTCCTCTCTCCCATCATCCTTACCAAATCCTACCTGTTCGTCCTTTCATTATAGCATCTTTATGTAGGGGTTTATATTCACTGTTGTGTTACTTATTAAATATTAACCTACTAATCAACTCTGCAGCTATCAGAGGCCAGATTTTAAGTTGAGCCACATTTTTTTTTTGATGATAAAACCCAGTTAAATATTTTTTTGAATCCTGTGTGCTGAGAACTGATTCTGGGATGAACTTGGACTTTGCATTGAAAGGACTGAAAACCCAGATGTTGGTGAGGTTGTATATGCCATGGCCAGGGGCAGCTAACTCTTCAGTTTTAAATGTAACTTGACTAGTGTATACAGATTAAATTCAGATGTCTGGTGGGAAGGATCGAGAATGAGTTTTTCCAAAAAGACAGAATCAATTAGATAAAGGACATAATCACAGGGCATTAGGCTGCTAAGTGACTGCAGTCCTTCTCTACTGACTCTAATTGCAGAGCAAGAAGGCAGGAATGCTAAAGCGACACTAGGAAACACAGTAAAAGTGACACTTTCCCTTTGCTTTGTTTGGGGGCAGCTATAGGAAGTTTTATCCAGGCTTAAAGTTGACGGAGGAGCCTCAGTGCCAAGAAAAACATTCAGAGTAAAGGAAAAAACGCTGACATGTGGTCTCCAAAGCAAACAGTTGAGAGGAAGGAGCTAAGATTCTTTCTATTTGAAGAGAAAAATATATGTAACATGATTTCAGGAGAAATTCTGATAATACCCCTTCACTAATTTTATTAGGTGATTAGATTTTATATAAGTATCTTTAATAAGTACTTGAGGTTTCTTTAAATGTACCATTAATTTGCTTACTCAATATTTCCTTTAGAAAGGTGAATAAACCTTCTGATGGTTGAAACTGTGAACCTGAAGTTGTAAATGATGGCAAGCATTTATAAGTGGGGAAGGTCAGTTCATCTTTCAGACTTGAACCTCCTGCCTCATTTTGTGGTTGCACAGTTATGTACTTGCAGACAGATTCTTGAGCACAAGGGCTCAGTAAACATCATTTCCAAATCTCTCTATCTTCAGGTCCTCATGATCCTTAATGTCAGATGCCTCTCCTTTCTCCTTACTTAAAACACCATGCCAGGGGCACCTGGGTGGCTCAGTTGGTTAAGCAACTGCCTTCGGCTCAGGTCATGATCCCGGAGACCCGGGATCGAGCCCCACATCCGGCTCTCTGCTCAGCGGGAAGCCTGCTTCTCCCTCTCTCACTCCCCCTGCTTGTGTTCCCTCTCTCGCTGTGTTTCTGTCAAATAAATAAAATCTTTAAAAAAAAAAAAACAAAACAAACCCACCATGCCTGTAGATTCTCTTTATCCTGTTGAGTTACCCACTGACATATACATGCACAGCCCCTCACCCTCCATAAAATACACATTGCTCAGCATACACGTTTGCACACCCCAAAAGAACATACAGGCAGAGAAGATTCATGGTGCGGTGGGTGGGAGACTACATGTGGAGCTTGCCGTGTGGCTGTTGTGAAAATGGTTGGAAAGTATATCTCAGAGATGGTGCGCTGAGGAACCACACATTATTGATAAGAATTAGTTGAGGGGTGAGGCACTCTTCTGTTAATACATTTGTGGACTGCTTGATCTGAGACCAGTCATAAAGACTATTAATAATCCTTTTTTTTGAAGATTTTATTTATTTATGACAGAGAGATAATGAGAAAGGGAACACAAGCATGGGGGAGCTGGAGAGGGAGAAGCAGGCTTCCCGCTGAGCAAGGAGCCTCATAGGGGGCTTGATCCCAGGACCCTGGGATCATGACCTGAGCCAAAGGCCACGACTGAGCCACTCAGGTGCCCTGAGACTATTAATAATCCTAATGAGATGAGTGGAAAAGGATACAAGTGCTGATTCAGGTCAGTTGAGAAGGATATTGTTATCCCATATTTGAATATAAGACTTTCTGAATCTAGAACAAATATTTGCATTTGAACCATGTTAAAGAATACTTGAAGAAGGGATGGGAAGTGTTATAAATATTGTTTCTAAAGTATTTTGAAGATTACAAAAAAAGTATTATAATTTTTAGAAGGAAAGGTGTCATAATACCTAGTATGTCCTGCCATGTGGCATTTATCGTTGGGGACCGCGGTTTAAACCTTCAGTAACAGACTTGAGTTTGACCTGACTCTCTTGCCAGAATGAGGGGCTCTGCCACACTCTCCTGTTTGCAGAAATGGCATTAGGTTCTTCTTTGCAGCACAAATATATATCATTTTGTCTTTGAAGGAAGAACATGAGATTTGGAGCTAGAAAGAGTTATACAATCACAGTGGGATTTATTCTCTTTCCTCTTTTATTATGTTCTTTGATTTATCATTACCTGCAAAATAAAAGCTAAAGTCTCAGTACTGCCTTCAAAGTTGTGTGTTAGTAGTTCCCAGCTCTGGCTGCATATCAAAATAACACGAGGAGCTTTTTAAAAATACCAAGCACAGGGTGATATTTAGGTACCTGGATTTTTTTTTTTTTTTCCTAAAGCCTTTATTTATTTGACAGAGAGAAACACAGCCGGAGAGGGAACACAAGCAGGGGGAGTGAGAGAGGGAGAAGCAGGCTTCCTGCCGAGCAGGGAGCCTGATGTGGGGCTCGATCCCAGGTCTCTGGGATCATGACCTGAGCCGAAGGCAGTCGTTTAACCAACTGAGCCACCCAGGTGCCCCAGGGTACCTGGATTTTTGTGTCCACATTCATGAGGGATACCTACTTGTTTTCTTTTGTTGTAGTGGATTATTGTGGTTTTGGTATCAAAATAATGCACGTCTCATAAAAGAATTGAGAAGTGTTTCTCCCTTTTTTTTTTCTAATCCCTCACAGAGTTAGCATAGAAATGCAATTACATCTTCTTTAAATGTTTAGAATTTACCAACATAGCCTTCTGCCTGAAGAGCTTTCTTTTTTGGAAGGCTTAGAAATACAGAATTCGTTTCTGTGATGGATATAGGCCTATTGAGGTTACCTGTTTGTTCTTGCATGAGCTGTAATGGTGGGTATTTTTCAAGGAGTAGTTGGTGTCTGTCCAGTTCATTTAAGTTGTTGAATTTATGGGTTTTATAATATTTCCTCATTTTTGTCATGTTTGTAGAATGCGTGGTTGATAACCCTTCTTTCATTCTTGATATTGGTAATTTGTGTCTTCTCTTTCTTTTTCTTAGTCAGTCTGGGTAGAGATTTATCAATATTATTGATTTATTCAAAGAACCAGTTTTTGGTTTCATTAATTTTTCTATTTTTTTCTGTTCTTAATTTTACTTTCTGCCCTTAAGCATATTGTTTTTTTCCTTCTGCTTGTTTTGGGTTTAATTTGCTGTTCTTTCTCTAGTGTTATTTATTTATTTATTTATTTATTTATTTATTTATTTATTTATTTATTTGACAGAGAGAGAGAGAGAGATCACAAGTAGGCAGAGTGGCAGGCAGAGAGAGAGGAGGAAGCAGGCTCCCTGCTGAGCAGAGAGCCCGATGTGGGCCTCGATCTCAGGACCCTGAGATCATGACCGGAGCCGAAGGCACAGGCTTAACCCACTGAGCACCCAGGTGCCCTTTTTCTAATGTCTTAAGATTATTGATTTGAGAACATCTTTTCTAGCATAAATATGTTTAATACTTAAAAAGTGGAAGTGCTCACACTGCCATGCTTTCCTTTGGCTGCCTTCTTTCCACCCTGGACGCAGCCAGTGTTATTTTTTTCAACATGCTTCCCAGAGTGCTAGATAGCATTAGAACAATCATTTTCTTCCAGGCTTTGCCTTTTTTTCCTTTGTTTTTAGTAATCTATCTTGTATATAAATCTTTATCTTTCATGTATTATTTTTCATTCTTTTTATGATGGCATAAATAGCCAACCTTCTTTTAATGGGCATTTAAGGATAGGGCCTGGGTCTTGTTATTTTTAATATTTTTTATTTTTATTATGAAAAATTTTATGCATGCAGTTTATATATCTTAAATGTCTTTTAACTTGTGGGTTTCTGTTCATTTTCCATCTTAAACCATTAGCTGTGTCTAGTAATCATAACCTTCACTTTCCCAGGATTCATTTTTTTAAACAGTTTTTATTGAGAATTAGAAAATGCCTAGAGAAGGATATCTAAAATGAAGCATAGTGTAACATATCACTGTGGAGCATATGCCCCATGTAGGTACTCCAGTGGCCGAGGGTGCTCTCAGCACCCGGGAGCCCCTGGTGTGTTCATCCCCTTCCTTTCTCCTAGGGGAATTCGATAGCCTGGTTTTTATGGAAAACTTTTCTGAGATTATTTTATATATTCTTCTGGGTACTCTCACATCATGAAATTTGTGTCTACAAAAAATGTTAGAGCGGGTACCTGGGTGGCTCAGTTGGTTAAGCAACTGCCTTCGGCTCAGGTCGTGATCCCGGAGACCCGGGATCGAGCCCCACATCGGGCTCCCCGCTAGGCGGGAAGCCTGCTTCTCCCTCTCTCACTCCCCCTGCTTGTGTTCCCTCTCTGGCTGTGTTTCTCTCTGTCAAGTAAATAAAATCTTTAAAAAAAAATTTTTTTTTAGAGCAAGTTTACCTTAAAAAATGTCCTTTGCTGTGCATCAAAATTTCATCTACTGTTGGTGAGCCCTTTGTCTTTGTTCTTGCTCTGCTGGTCATCAGGCATGCCTCCTCACACTCTGGACTTTGGAATGTTCTCCCTTGTTGCTTCATCTTTCTGGGCCACTTTACTTCAGGATAGAAACCACATCCATCAGGGTTCTTAGTTGTGAGCAATAGAAACCACCCCAGCTAATCTGTTAAAAGGACCTGTGTGACCCACAGACTCCCTGAGAAGGTTGGGAAAGTGGGCTTGTTGACCACACAGCCAAGCAAAAATCTCACAATTGTGTCACAAAACGGATCTCACGTAGACACATCTGTGGCCTGTCTGGGGCGCAGACTTTGTTGCCTGTGCTCCGAATACCACGGCCGCTGGGCTGCGGTGCTGCCGAGAAGTCTGTCTCGGCTGCCTCAGAAAGCTGGATGGAAGCCTCCCAGGGTGGTCGTCCTTGCAGGTGGACTCTTTGGGGTTCCTGCTTCTAAAAACTAATCTTTTTCTGTTTGGTCTCTGGTGGATGCATCTTATTGGTGGAGCTTGTGGCATGTACCCATGTCTTAGTGTTGAAGAACAATGGGAAAACAAAAAGGCGAGGCTTTCTTTTTTTCCTTCTTCACACTTTGGTGGTGGGACCTGTATTGTTCTCAGAAGATAGGGCATGCTTAAATATGGACTTGGGATTTAGATGGTTGATGACCAAAAGTAATGTCCACCGTTAAAGTTCTATATCAGTCTTAGAAATCCATTCCTTTTACTAGTTGATGTTCTTCATAGCTACTTTCTGTTGCTTGTACAGTGCAGTGGGTATTTGGCATGGGCATATGCCTTCTATTGGCAGGTGCCATATAAGACATGGGGGCAGTATCTGTATCTCTAAAGAACTGTATGTTTTAAAAACCCCATCCTGGGGTACCTGGCTGGCTCAGTCAGTAGAGCACACAACTTTTGATCTCTGAGTTGTAAGTTTGAGCCCCACGTTGGGTGTGGGGAGATCATTTAAAAATAAGATCTTTAAAAGGTAAAATAAAAACCCCATCCTGATTTTTGCTCATTGTAGAGATTCCAATTTTATCTTATGAATAAACTAATAGGTGTTATAGTTGAAAATTAGACTATAACGAACATTAGTATTTCCTGGAGATCTTTTCACTGTGAACCTTCAGGCTTATAGACCATTTGCCTTTTCTAGATGTGATCTTACTGTATAAAAGTTTTAGAAAATGGAAGACACTATTAGGACCATCAGTAAAGATAAATAGGATGACACTTGCTTTTCAAAACCAAGATGATATAGTTCTCATTATTGTAAAGCTATTTTACTATGAAACTTTGTACACACAAGCTCTATAAAATGAACACAAAAGCCCATTGTTTGTTTGCATGTGATGACTTTAAAAACTGGCCAGTGAAGTTTTTGCCTGCTGTGAAATCAGGGCATGCTGAATGGACAGAGCTGTGGACATGTTAGGTCAGAGAGACTTGCTGACATGGCCTTGGCTTTGCAGCTGATATGCAGCCTTGTTCTGGATAATTCATATATGTTTTATGTTTCATCTTTCCAGTCCTGAAAAAGAATATTACTGTCCTTTCCCCTCCACTTTTCTCACTGCGGTGATATGGGAGGATCTGAGACAGCTACATCAAGCTTCTTAGGATAAACACATGGTGTAACATAAGTCAGTAAAAACAGAGATGAATGCAATATAAACTCTTTATAGCAGGGTGCACCCTATGGGTTAGTATATAACAATAAACTGTTGTTATCATGGTGGAAGGACACATTTCTGAATTATTCAAACAAGGTGGTGCCTCAGTTTTGAATACTAAAAACAAGTCAGCTGTGGATTTCATGGGCTAAATTGATAGGAAATTTACTTCTGGTTCATCCATTTGGCCTCTGTGTACAGAGCCAGTAGAAATTTCTTTACAGAATGTTTGTAAAGCTCCTTTCCAAATAATGTAGGTAGTTTTAACACTATTTACCTAACCTACATGAGGCCTTATTTCTACAAAGGAAGAAAAATCCAAGGTTTCTGAAAATCCAAGGTAATATTGTAGCATATAAGGGTAAGGGCCAGCTTACTAATTGTTTGATATTTAGTGATATCTTTGATTACTTTTGTGATTCCAGATAGCAATTTTTTCTAATATAATTTATTTTGCAGTGAGGGCCGAGGCAAGTTGACCGTATTTTCAGTTAAAGCTATGTTAGCAACCATGTGTGGTGGAAAAATGCTGGACAAATTGAGATGTAAGTACTTTCCTATTATTTGAAAGATTGTATCTTCAAATCAGGACCTTTGAACAGTTTTAAATGTTTTCAGAATTTTGGATGATGCCATATTGAACTTTTTTATTTGTACTACATCATTTAGTTTGTAGGAACTGGTTCAGAGTATGTAAGTTATGCCACCTACTGTTGAGATGGAAAAATTGGTTGAATTAATTTGTTCAGGTGGTTTTTTTCTTGGAATAAAGCAACAAAACTGAAGAGATTCAGAACAGTAATGTTGACCTTTAAAAAGTCTTTGAAAAATGCTTTCTATATGATCAAAATTTTGCTTGCAGATGATTATGTTGAGTGCTTTTAGTTAGAAAATAAATGTGATTATTTTTTACCAGGTTTGGTCAAGATTAGCCCTTTTAAAAATAAGTTTATTCTTCATCAGGTGATACTTACTGTGATTAAACTTTTCCTTAGTAGTTTAGAGCTAAGCTCAGTTATTTAGAAATTTAGAGCCTGCTTTTTTTTTTGTTGGCTTCTTTTTTTGTTGTTCAGTTACTTTTCCTGAATTTTTTCTTACTGTTGGCCATCTTGTCATTTTACTGTTCTCTAGATACTATAAGATTAAATGAAATCAAAGGATGTGAAATTCACAGTTATTTAATTTTTTATGTATGGTTTTCATTTATTCATTCATTAGATAGTTACTGTCTAAGATATGCCAAGCATTGTGCTAAATGCTTTACATATATTTTCTCACTTATGCTTAAAATTTCTTTGAGCAGTAGGTGGTATATTCTCCATTTTATAGATGAGTTAACTGAAGGGGGGAAGCTGGGATTTCAGCTCAAGCTGTCTAGCTTCATAGCCCTGTTCTAAGCTACTTTGTTGTACTTCATAGACTAATCCTGTAACAGGAGGCACACTCGTGGTACAGTAAGTGATCAAAGTGCCATGCTATAAGGAAGAGACTCTGGCAGGTTTCAGGGAGGTGAGATTGAAGCTGTGGGTTTTAATGAAGTGTTGAGATACCCTATGAATTACTTTGTTAAAGAAACTGGGTCATCTATCCTGTAGCATTTCTCATGGACTGGATTTTGATGATTGCATCTCCATGATGTTCTTCTGTGTCCTACATTTTTTGTTTTAAATGGAAGCTATAGAGGCTTGGTCAGATTTAAGCACAGGCTTTTGGTCAAGAGGACTTCACAGGTGCATTTATTTTTTGTGCTTTTTCTTATATGTTACCATGACATCAAAAGTTGGAAAGCTGGATGGCTTACCGAATATAGATATAAATATTCTAAAGGAAGGTCTTAGATAATGTGTTTGGTCAGCTGTTATCTGGTTTATCTTCATTTCAAAATCAGCTGCAATGTAAAACAAATTTTTAGTAATTAAACTTACAGTGTTATTAAGTACTCTTCTGAGTATTTTTCATATAGTATCTCAAAATATTACTCTTTTTGGCTGAAATTTCTTAGTATAGCACAGTGTTTTTCTGAGGAAGATAATGTGGATGAAATTGTATTTCATTCAAAAAGAAAAAGAAGGTTGGAATTTTATCTGTTTTTAATGATATGACACCAGGTAAAGAATATACACTGCTATCTTTATTAGTACTGGAGAAAGTGACTGAAAAATGGAAAATTGATGATATAACTGCATTGTAGGTAACTGGAGTCTTTAAGTTTCTGTGATTAAGTCTACATTTATATCATTGAGCTGGGACCTGGCACATAGTAAGTGCCAAAATTTTGCCAAATATCTGTTGTTGATTTAGTACTAAAATTACTGCAGTTCTCTGTTGTAACTGTTAGTGAAGAAGTGTACATTTTCATATTGTCTGAAATGTGGAAGGGATCCAGGTGATGGCAGGGTTTTTGTTGTTGTTGTTGTTCTAATGTGGCTTTTGAACTTCTTGGAGGAATACAAGTGACCAGTGTTCAAGTGACACAAAGGACACATGCCCAGGGCAACGTGACATGTCTGTGTGCTCAGAATGCCATATCATTCATTGCACATCAGATATGCATTGATGAGATACCGGCAGTGCTAGTTCACTAATTACTATGTTTATATCATGCAGACAGATTTAAAATACGGTTTTCTTATCTTCTTCATGTTCAAAATTATAGTTTCTTTACCGTCTGTAGCTCTGCTTCATTATTTTTGTTGTACTAATTATCTTGGCTCGAGAATGAGATGTTTATAAAATTTTCAGGTATTGAAGCCTGTCTCCACTTCTTAAAATTTTAATCACCCGGAGTGGAAACCAGTTTACATGTGGTCTGTCCATCTTGTTTTATACAGAGCTCATTGGTTATAATTTACATATTTTTCATCATTTAAGGATATCATCCTCTGGTGCATTTGGGGCTAATTGTGAGGTGCTGGGTTATTTGTCCCTTCTGATGTTTTCAGACCACTGCATACTCCGTTCTTGAGCTTTTTATTGCTGCTAGCAACAGTGGTGATGGTGTGTGTGTCCCCTTTATCACTGGTAATATGACAGGGTTATCAAAGAATCAGTCTCTAGAAATCTCTCTTTGCTTCCGATTTATGTTTAATATGGAGAAGACATAAACAAATTTCTGAGCATTCTATTTAAGGTATGAGTGTAAGTGACGACTAGAGCTTTTGTTGTGGGATTGGCAGTTTGGCTGCTGTAGGAATCCTTTTCTCTCTGGCTTTCTGTGTTCTAGCTGTGTCCTGCTTAGTTGAGACCGCTGAATAGTATTGTAGACCAAAGTGAGCTAGAACACTGTACTGTAACATGCAGTGATACTTGTTCACCTTCTTTTCTTGGCTTGTCCCATTGACTTTGTTCTCAGTTTTACCGTCTTCCTGCCTCTGACTGCACGTTCGGCTATTGCCTCTGTTAATGTTCCTTTTAAACGAAGTTTTCATGTTTATGGAATGTTTCTACTTTTCTTCCTTTTATTTTGATCTTTTTTCATGTATTACCTTTTATTTTAGATTTTTTCCCTGTAATTTTCTCCCCTCCCCCCCTTTTTTTGGTATATTTTTCATTTGTTTTGATAAGCTAGTATTCAGAATAACTTAACCAATATTTGTACTTTAAGCTTAAATTTTTTTTTTTTTTTACACAAGCAGGGGGAGTGAGAGAGGGAGAAGCAGGCTTCCTGCCGAGCACGGAGCGCGATGTGGGACTTGATCCCAGGTCTCCAGGATCATGACCTGAGCCGAAGGCAGTCGCTTAACCAACTGAGCCACCCAGGCGCCCCATAAGCTTGAAATATTTCTTGATTAGATTTTTCAGGTCTCTCTTAAGAGAGTTAGTTAGTCCCCAACTAGCACTCATTTACAGAAATAATTCACTGTTGTGGCCATTAGGGACTAAATCCTAGATTCACAGTTAATTTAGGGTCAGATTCTAAATACCAGTGATTTATAATCAGAATACAGATTTTAATTATAGGCGTGATCAAAACTCAGTAATGTTAGAAGCTCTAAAAATAACTTGGAGAACAAAATTTATAGGCTATAAAGCCCATTATTTATGATTATCATTTAATTTATGTGATTTATTTACTTTGTCCAATTCTGCTATTCGTTTTCTAGGAAACTTAGTCTCTTATTCAGACATCATCAGTCTTGCATTAAAAGAAAGGATCAGATAATTCATGTAGTTGATTTTTAAATTCTTTAAAAACCTGGTGCTATCATTTTGAAGGACAGTCTAACAGTATATATCAGGAAGGCTGTAAAAATATCCATACCCATTGACTCAGTCTATTTCTTGAGTTTACCTAGAGGAATTGATTAGAGTGCACCCCTAAACTTTATGTGTATTTGTTATGACATTTTTTATAATGTGTGAAAACTTGAAACAGTTTTAGTATCCAAAACTCAGAGCTCAGTTATAGTTCGGTATACCCACATGACTGAATATCATGTTCTCAAAAACATGTTTCAGATGAAAATGCAAAAATGTAATATAGTTTTAGACAGAAATTTGTTATGCACGTAGAAAAAGAAAGAAATAGTATACCAAATTGATAACAGGTATTTTTTTTCTGGGTTATAGCAATAAGAATGTTTTCATAATCATATTTTGTATGGTTTTGATACACTTTGAATAGCTGGAGAAAAGATGGTCTGAGCCAGTTTGTGCCCAAACTGGCAGTTCACACTGAGTTTCAATCACTTGCTTCCTTGCTGTTGCACTCATGGACTGTAGAGGGACCATCCTTTGCAGCTATAATTAAACAGATTCACCTGTTCCAAATTTAGCTTCTTCTGCAATAGTCTTTCCACTGCCTGTCACTGCACAGTTACCCTGGCTGGTTTCTGCTAACCATCCCTTCTCATAATTAATTAATTAATTAGTAATTAATTATTTTTAAAAAGACTTTTATTTATTTGACAGAAAGAAACACAGCTAGAGAGGGAACACAAGCAAGGGGAGTGAGAGGGAGAAGCAGGCTTCCCGCCAACCAGGGAGCCCCATGTGGGGCTCGATCCCAGGACTCTGGGATCATGATCTGAGCCAAAGCCAGATGCTTAACAACTGAGCCACCCTGGTGCCACCCCTTCTCATCCTTAGACAGAAATGACTGTTTATCTGAATGAGTGATGTCCACATGTACGTTTCTCCTATAACCAAAATGTTCTAGAACTTGAAGTGAGTAAGAGATAAGTCCTAAATCAGTATTTTATCAGTAAGAAGAAAAAAGAAAAACAAACAAAACCAAGGGAGGCCTTGAGACTTGTTTGAAGTAGTTCCTGGCTGAGTCAGCTCTATGGAGAGGCTCAAGGCATGCTGACTTCCATTCTTCAGTCTTGTTCTGACTTAATGAAGGATGTAGGAATATTCATGAGTTTGGAAATAAAATATTCACTTGGATTTGGTTACATACAGGTATTTATAAACATGCAGATGTATATACATGTTTTTGTGGGTTAGATTACATAGTTGGCAGAAAGATGATAGGCAGGGAGAGTCAGTTGCCAGAGAAAGCCAACATATAAAAGAAAACGATATTCCGTTTGTAGACCTGACTCTTTTTTACATAGGCTGTAAACAGCCCTATGATCTTGCAAAAGTGTGTGATTGGTTATGGGGGAGAGAAAAAAAAGAGTGGACAGATGCAGTGAGTAAAACCAGGATCATTATCACCAGAAAAGGAAAAAAAAAAAAAAAAAAGGAAGCATGTGATGATGGTAGAGTTGTAACATCATTTTGCCATTACACAAAGAACAGAATGTTTTCTTAAAGTGTGTATACATAAGCATTTAGGGACTTGATTGGGTTTCCTGGGGAGAAAGCCTACATTTTTATCTGGAAATAGCTAATGGGGAATTAGCATACCTTCTTTGAGAGGTGTATAAATAGAAAGAGAATTACTAGGGAAATTAACCAGCATTCTGGGGAGTAATTTAGTCCCTTAATGCCAGGAGGGTTAAGGGCTTTAATTAGAGAATTAATTTGATTTTTTTATTAAATTTTATTGTCTTTTATTTATTTCTTTAGTGAGATCATTTTGTGTGTAGTAAATCACACCAGCTTTCATCGTTATACTTCATATAAGATAAAAAAATTAGCAGTAATTTTATACTGTTTTTCTTACAGATAAAAGAAGCCTAATCTTTAAAAAAAATACTGTTTTAAACCAGTAACTCAGGAAATAATACACTACTTCACTATGCCATCAATTTGGGGTCTAGCTGTATTTCTCTTATTAAATCAAGCAAAGAAACTTGTTTCTGCTTATTCTCTTGTAAATGTAATATGGCCCTGTTAACTTATAGTTTCTTTTTTAATGAATTTTTAAAAAACTGACTACTCTGAATATATTATTTGACATGATAACCAGGTGTAACAGAAAATGATGCTTTTTTGAGGGGGCTGTTAGTCATTTTATTATCTAGTCACTCCCTTTTATTACTCTGAGTGAGTCAGGTGTAGATTTGTCAGTGAGGGTGTATACACAGATGTTTTCGTGACTGTGAAACTGTAGATACGTGTATTTATGTACTTGGTAGCATTAGTTTCCCATCTTGAATATGTCCACCACTTTGTTAGTGAGCACAATGTAATCATGCTAATTTATCAGTTATGAATACATTGAGTGACAACAAAAAACTAACAGTGGCTGAAACACATCGGGATTTATGTTTCTCCTGTAAAAATAAGTCCAAAGACTGGTGAGTCAGAGTTGGTCCCATGACTTAAGGTTGTGGTCAGAGACTCAGGTTCCATCCTCTTGTTCTGCTCGCCATGTGGCTTTCCTCCTTAGGATCATGAATGATTGCTAGATGGACCTCACATTCTCTTTCCAGGCAGACAGAAGAAAGCAATGCCCCTGTCAGAAAAACAGAAGCATTCCCAGAAATCCACTTTAGGGTTACATTGTGCAAAAGAGACTGGGAAGTCATTTTTTTCAGTAGAGCTCTTTTCTGTTCTCAGCACCAGGTTCAGCTAGGGAGCCGGCAAGGGGAAAGAGACACTGAGTCATAGGCACCCCACCACATCCCCTGCTGACCCTTTGTTTTCATTCAGGTTATTTTCCTCCTTATAAGAATAACACCCAGGGGCGCCTGGGTGGCTCAGTCATTAAGCCTCTGCCCTTGGCTCAGGTCATGATCCCGGAGTCCTGGGATCAAGCCCTGCATCGGGCTCCCTGCTTGGCAAGAAGCCTGCTTCTCCCTCTCTCACCCCCACTGCTTGTGTTTCCTCTCCTCTGTCAAATGAATAAATAAAATCTTAAAAAAAAAAAATAGCTCCCAGTTATTTAAAAATGAAGTCACCATGTGCTCCCCTCCTTAAAGGCATCAGTTTTCACATACTTGGCAGTATCTTCAAAGCTCTATATCTTGCGCTGTGGCCCAATACTCAGAGTCTAACTGCCTGCAGGATGGTTCTACTTGGACATTTGCTGATTAGTTCAAATACACTTATATACCGAGCTAAGAATCTTTATCTTCAGTTTTTTTTTTCAGTCAGTGTTGTCAGCCTTATCCCATACTAGAAACTTAGAATAATCTTAAATTCTTAAATTCCTTTTATTCCCTAATCCAACTTGCCCTTAGCTATAATTTCCTGCATTGAAATAGCTTGGGAGTGACCCCCCCACCCTATCACTGTTGAAGTTCACACATTTACTACCTCATTTGTGCATTATTCACAGGGTTTACTAGCTGATTTCTCCAACCCTGTTCTTCCTCTTTTATCCATTCTGCTGGTCACTAAGAGTCTAATTTTATTAAAACTTAGTTTTCTTAAATATTTCTTCCCTATGTAAGAGTTTTTAAACCAAATTCAAAGTGCTTTCCTCTTTCAAAGTTTTCTTTCACACCAGATTTTTTTTTTTTTAAGATTTAATTTATTTATTTGACAGAGAGAGAGAGACAGTGAGAGAGGGAACAAAAGCAGGGGAAGTGGGAGAGGGAGAAGCAGGCTTCCCCCCCAGCAGGGAGCTCAATGTGGGGCTCCATCCCAGGACTGTGGGATCATGACCTGAGCGACTGCCTTTGTTGTTAAGCTGAGCCACCCAGACACCCGTCTTATTCTGTCTTTGTTTCCTTTTATTTCTCAATCTAAATTATCTTTCTTGTTGAAGAATGCACTCAGTGCACTGTTTCCTGCTTACCTCCCCTAATAAATACCAAGTGGCCATAGAGAGTTTCCTCCTTTTCTCTGGTTGTGTCTGCCAGTGCTTTCCCAACCTGTTTTGATCTCATCATTTCAAGTTCTACCTTTCAAAAGCCTAGCTTTTAAATTTCTTTCTTTTCGAACTTTCTTGACAGTTCCTGCCTATGTGTTTTTGTAGTTGTTCTAAACTATGTTTTTGTTTTGTTTTGTTTTTTAAAGATTTTATTTATTTGACAGAGAGAAACACAGCCAGAGAGGGAACACAAGCAGGGGGAGTGAGAGAGGGAGAAGCAGGCCTCCTGCTGAGCAGGGAGCCCGATGCGGGGCTCAATCCTGGGTCTCCGGGATCATGACCTGAGCCGAAGGCAGTCACTTAACCAACTGAGCCACCCAGGTGCCCCTAAACTTTGAAGAAGTGTGTGGTATGATGGGATTTCTTTGGAGTCAGAGAAGTATAACTTTAGGCCTTAGCTACTTATGAACTTTTTTGCCTTAAGCAAATTGACTTTTCTAAGCTATCTTGATCTATAAAATTTAAATAATTACATGTACACACATACACCTTACCTTTTTATGAGTGTAAAATGAGGTAATGCTTAGTAATGCATAGTAGGAGTTAGTATTAGGGATTGTTGCTTGAAAGCAAAAACCCAGGATAATAGTGTCTTTTTTTTTTTTTAAAGATTTTATTTATTTATTTGACAGAGAGAGAGAGATCACAAATAGGCAGGGAGGCAGGCAGAGAGAGAGAGGAGGAAGCAGGTCCCCTGCTGAGCAGAGAGCCCGATGCGATGCGGCCTGGATCCCAGGACCCTGAGATCATGACCTGAGCTGAATGCAGAGGCTTTAACCTACTGAGCCACCCAAATGCCCGTATAATAGTGTTTTAAACAAAGAAAGAAAGTTGAAGTTTACTTTTCTCTTCTATAAAAGAAGTCTCCAGGGCTAGGTAGTCCAGGGCTGATATGATATTTCATCTGGCACCCAGGCTTTCTCTACCTTTGTTTTCTACCCTTCTAGAGTATGATTTCTATTATCAAAATTGCAATTGCCACATGTTCCAAGGTGGCTGCTGGAGCTCTAGCCATCATAACTACATTTCAGGTAGCAAAAGGAGGAAGAGCATGAATCAGGAAAAAGGGCCTGCTTTCCAGCTTTGTCAGCTTTCTTTAACCAGCCTTCCTGGAAGTCCTTCATATCCCTTCTATGATAGTCTCAATGGCTAGCACTTAGTCACATAACCACCACTTGCTAAAAGGCTATAAATTTTTTTTTTTTAATTTTATTTATTTATTTGACAGAGAGAAACACAGCCAGAGAGGGAACACAAGCAGGGGGAGTGAGAGAGGGAGAAGCAGGCTTCCCGCCGAGCAGGGAGCCCGATGTGGGGCTCGATCCCGGGTCTCCGGAATCATGACCTGAGCCAAAGGCAGTCGCTTAACCAACTGAGCCACTCAGGAGCCCCTAAAAGGCTATAAATTTTTTAATTAGTTATTGGATACATTGTTGCACAAAATAAAATAAATGTTCTGTTACTAAGAAACAAGGAGATAATTAATATTGGGTGGCTATAGACAGCCTCAGTCATGGCTACTTGTGGTAACTTTGTGGTGCTTGACAACTACGGAGGCTTAACAAGTGTCTTTATGCCTCTATTCTTTCTGTTCCACTTGGTGCCAGTTTAGTGCTTTATTCCTCTTTGCTTCATAGGTATATATTTTTTCCAGCTACATTGAAAGTTTCTGGGGGATAAAGATTGTATATCATAATTCTTTGTTGTGTTTCACAATACCTAACAGAGTGCTTGGCACTTGGACCATATAGGAGGAACTTAGTATGGATTTGTTAATTAATTGACTTTATTTTTCGCTAGGACCAGATAGTGTTTTAGCCTCTCATTGAATCTCCCCACCCACCATGAGTATTTTGTACTTCTTCAACTGCAAAGTAGCAGCTACCTAGAGAGCAGCTACCTGCAGGTTTTCATTCCTTTGATAATTTTCTGTTTTCTGTTTTGTTTTGTTTTTTAAGATTTTATTTATTTATTTGACAGAGAGAGAGACAGTGAGAGAGGGAATGCAAATAGGGGGAGTGGGACAGGGAGAAGCAGGCTTCCCATTGAGCAGGAAGCCAGCTGCAGGCCTGGGTCCCAGGGCCGCCTGGGATCATGACCTAAGCTGAAGGCAGATGCTTAAGGACTGAGCCACCGAGGTACCCCAATTTCCTGTTTTCTAATGCCCAAAAAGTTACTCTGTGGAGCTGATGTTCTAATATTTTATCATTCTTTGGTTAATGTATTTAAAATGTTATACACCTAGTGCTTGAGGATAGATACCTGAGATTAAACCTGAGGAAAGGGGCACCTGGGTGGCTCAGTTGGTTAAGCGACTGCCTTCGGCTCAGGTCATGATCCCGGAGACCCGGGATCAAGCCCCACATCGGGCTCCCTGCTCGGTGGGAAGCCTGCTTCTCCCTCTCTCACTCCCCCTGCTTGTGTTCCCTCTCTCACTGTGTTTCTCTCTGTCAAATAAATAAAATCTTAAAAAAAAAAAAAAGAACCTGAGGAAAAAGCTCAGTGATTTGAAAAAAGCTTAAATCATGTCTCTTTGTCACAATGATTTTGAGCTGCTAGTGATTTTTCTTTTTCTCCCTGACCATGGATGAGAAGAGAGGAATAATTAACTGGAGAGAGGAGACTCTTGCCAAGAAGATAAAGAAATAGCATTATTGGAAATTTGATTCCCATCTTCTTGAGTCAGATTTCCTGGTAAAAATAAGATCTTATAGTATCAAAGTATCTTGGGAGAGAAAGTTTATAGGAGTTCTTTTTATTCTACTTTGGAACTCAGTGAATGGAATATTTTAAACGTACTTTATGCTTCCTTCAAATTTATTCTGTCACAGGTATTCATTACATTATTAGCATATGAATATATAAATAGAATACAATTTCACACCCCATAACCAATATGCTAATATATTCATACACCCAAATAGGCATATGTCTTATATAAACACATATACAAATGCTTAAGAGATAAAGGCATGCTGCTACAAATTCTTTTTGGAACAGAGTTCGTTATAAATAAAATAAAAAGTTGAATATCATCCAGTTATGCATGCTCAAAAAGAGTAGACAAGTAGACCTACATGAATGGTTATTTGGTTTGATGTTTAGGTATGTATTACATGGGTGGGAGAGAGTGGCCTGGTTAGTAAAGTAACTGTACAGTGTTAATAAGGAGAATACGTATTAACTAAAAATCATAATAGCTTTATGGTAATTTTTAATGATACTTTTTGACTAGTATACAAACGACAGAGTCATTTATTTATAAAAAGTTTATATTTCTTTCTAGTTTGACTTTTTTGGTTTTGTTCTTATAGATGTTTTCTCCCAGATGTCAGATTCCAGTGGTTTAATGATATTTAATAAGTTTGACCAGTTTCTGAAGGAAGTTCTGAAGCTCCCAACAGCTGTCTTTGAAGGGCCGTCTTTTGGTTACACAGAGCACTCAGTCCGTACCTGTTTTCCACAGCAGGTAAGGACAGTTTTGTAAAATCTCGGACTAGAAGAACACTCATTCATCCCTCCACCTTGTATCAGATTTCACCAGATTGCTTCTAGTCTAGGAACATAAAATCTTGAGAAGGGGAGAAAAAAGAGCTTTAAGCGGGAGGGGCATGAAAAAGAGGGCATATAAAAAATTCACCTGAGACTGAGAATTCTGGTTTGGGGGAGAGGGACATCTTTTCTGAAAAATGATAACATAGGAAATATTTTAAATTACTAACATTTTAAAGAAAAGTGTTTAAGATGAAGTGTTTATATAATTGCCACTAGACATATATTACTGTCCTGAATGAGTTCTTTTAAACCGAAATACAGGAATTTTGGCATAAAACTCTATGCAAAACTGGACCAGTTTTCCCTGAGCACTGAAGACAAGGAATGCTACACAGCTTCCAGTTGCCAGCTCAGAATCCCTGAAGGGTTCACTGCCGTTTTCATATGAGGGAAAGCTAGATTGGGTTTCCTCTTTATTTGTGTGTCCTTGTGTGATCCTGCCCTAGAGGTTATATGTGTGAATTCCTGAGACCTTAACTGCGCTACAGGTGACTCTGAGCAGAGTGGATGCTGATTGTAGCTTTGTTTATTCAGGTACACAAGAGCTAAAAGGAGCGTCATGCTAAAGGTAGACATTATGGAAAGTGGGGAATTAAGAAAAAGTTTGTGTTAAATCTAATGGGTAAAAGATTAATGGTAATAGGATATTGACATAGTCTGAAAGTATCTCCCCATAAGATGTTTACTAATTATAGAAGAAAACATAGTAACCTTAGAAAGTTACTATGTTGTAATAGAGAAGCCTGTCAGATCCACATTAACCAAGTGATCGAAGTCCCTGTCACCAATAAAGGGGACGCACTGATATCCCTGCCTCCTGATAGGATGCACTGAGAAGTACCCAGTATCACAGCTCTGGTACTTGGGCCAGAAAAGCACAACCCGAGTCTCATCTTCCTTTTTTTTATTTTCCATTTTTTTACGTTTGATTTTATTTTTTAGTTTTATTGAGATGTATTTGACATATAACACTGTAAAAGTTTAAAGTGTACAACATAATGATTTGATATTTGTATACATTGCAAAACAGTTATCCACAATAAATTTAATTAACATTTGGCCTGAGTCTCAGTTTGAGGAAACAGCTGACAAACCCAAATGAAGGGATTTCTACAAACTGACTGGCCTGTGCACTTTAAAAATGTCAGTGTCATGAAGACCCAAAAAAAAAAAAAAAGGAACCATTCTATATGACAAGAGTCTAAGGAGAGAAAAACTCAATGCAGTTTATGATCCAGGATTTTCTTTTGTTATAAAGGACATTATTGGGACATTTAAAAAAATCTGAATAAATTGTATAGACTAGATAATAGTATTTTGTCACTAAGTATTAATTTACTGATTTTGATATTTCTGTTAAATTATGTAAGAGAATATCCTTGTTTTTAAAAAATGTGATCTGAGGTATTTAAGGTCAAAGGGGCATCCCTTCTGCAGTGTTAACATTTGAGGAATCTGGGTAAATGGAAATTTTTGGGGTAATCTTTGTACAATCTTTCTGTAAGTCTAAAATTATTTAAAAATAAAAAGTTGACATATAAAAAGAACAAATCTAAAGGTTTGAGAACTGAAAGCACATTGTAAGTTAGATCCTCCTGACCTGTGATACTTTGATTCAAAAGAGCCGAAACCCAACACACACATACTTTTTTTTTTACATTTAAAGTTAAGAATTCTTATTTATCTGAATTCAGACTTTCAAACTATATTTTACGGTTTGTTTAGAGATTACTCATTAGCTTTAGCACCAAAGATGGTACTTATAATACTGGTGAGTTATTTTTACCAAGTTCTGAGGAGATATTTTTCCCAAATTTGTGTGCACTTGGGCTGATTGTTTTTGTGGAAATTTGTCTCTATACGTTATTTTTTTCCTCAATGTAAATGACAATATCAGCTTTTAGCACATTAAAAAGAGCTGCTTCAATTTATTCTAATAAAGTATGATTTGCATTCCCCTCCCTCATGCTGACTATGCAGTTTTAATCCCGTGAGGCTGCCCATAGGTAGCCTGGTACAGGAGTGTACTGCGGGCAGTAAAATGCCTGAAAGCTACGTGAGTGAGGGCGGGTGTGATAAGGAAACCGCAAACATTTTGCATTTAGCACTCATCTCACTGCTGCTACTTTCGTAGTGCCCTTACATCAAACGGTCGCCCCCACAACACTCTGGGGGTAGACTTGTATGTGATGTACATGTCGCTTTTCACACACGATGCTTCCTGGAGGTCAGGCTAAAACTTGATCAAGTTCCAGAATGCTACTATTGAGTGTCAGAATGGGGAAGGCAACTTGTACAAAGAAGTGTCCATGAAAGACATCTGATTAGCAGATGACAATTATGTGGGGTGCCAAACCTACAGTAGCCTTTATCTACTTGTAATGTGAGGACTATGATGAGACTCTAGTATTGGAGCAGAAATTTGAAATGTCAAAGAATATGCAATAATTTCCAACTGTTAATCCTAAGAATGCTATCTAGAATACTCCAGATTTCCTTATGCCTTTACTGTAAAGCCTTTGAACTCTCAAGCTGACTGGTGCTTCTTATCTGCTTCAGATTCTTACGAAAAAATTCAGTCTTTGTGTTTTCTTTTAAGATTTCATTTATTCATTTGAGAGAGAGAGAGAGCATGAGTTGGGTTGGGGGTGGTAGTGGAGGGAGAGGCAAAGGGAGAGAAAGAGGCAGGCTTCCTGCTGAGCAGGGAACCTGATGTGGGGCTCAATCCCAGGGCACTGAGCCACCGAGGTGCCCCTCAGTCTGTGTTTTGTTATGTGCCAAATTTGGAAAAGTCACAGAAGCTTATCTCAGTCTAGAGGAAACTTAAGTTTTCCTTAGTTTGGAGAGATGGAAAAAAAAAAAGGACCCTTGAAAGAAAGAGAGATTACTGGTAGAAGGACCCAAAAAATGAGACTTTGAACAAAGTTTCATGTGGAAAGAGTTAAATCCATTGATTTTTGGGTTTCTTTTTGAAATGGTCTTTTTCCATATGGTTTGTCTAATTGCGTATGTGTTTTTTTTTAATGCAGGTTAACTCTTCCACCCTCAGACAGAGAGAGAACAGTATCAGTAGAAGGTGGACATTGCATTGTTGATTCATATGTGATTTTCCCTAGTATATTAATGTTCTGGGCTGAGCAAAGAAGTGATTGCAATTGAAGAGAATATATGACTCTTTTAAGAAAGAAGTAGAAATCTTTCAGGAGTGTTTTTCTTTAGTGAAAGAAGTGGCTGGTTTGGAGGATTCATGAACTGCTTCCTTTTCTGCAGTGTTACGGGGTGAAACTGTGGGTTCAGATGCAGGAGATATGAAGACATCCTCTCCTGTCTCCCCACACCTGTATTATAAAAATTGATGGATGGAGTGAGCTGTTCCCTGGATCCAATATTTAGTGTAGTTATTTTATTTTTTTAGATTTTATTTATTAGAAGGAGAGAGAGCACAAGCATGGGGAGCAGCAGGGAGGTGGAGAAGCAGGTTCCTTGTTGAGCAAGGACCCCGATGTGGAGCTCAATGTGGGGCTTGATTCCAGGACCTTGGGATCATCACCTGATCTGCAGGCAGATGCTTAACTGACTGAGCCACCCAGGCACCCTCAGTATTTAGTTTTGATGAAACTCATCTGTCTTGAAAGTTGTGTGCCCTTACCATGAGGAATGAAAAAAAATTTTTTTCAGGATTTAAGACTGAAAGGTATCATCTGATAGTGACTTTTGTTGGCAATGCCTGTGAAGATTTAATTGTGCTGGTGGTAGTATTACTGCTGTTTTGTTAGTCCCCTAACAAGAGTTAGTTGTGCTTCCAACTCTTGACCTCAGCTCAGGCCTTGTAAGTTCCAGCCTTGTGTCGGATTCCACACTATGTGGAGCCTACATGAAAAAAAAAATAACAATGATAAACTTGTTACATCTTAAATAATATATTTTTATGAAAAATCACTATATTCCAAAACAAAAATAGTTACAATTGTGCCATGGTTTTACGTTTTTGCAAATTGCTTTAATATTTGGCTCAATTGAAGACAGCTGGATTCTCCTATCTGCCTCTCCATTGATTCCATTGTGATATGTTGGTTAAAATATAGAAAGAAATCTGGTTTCACACAGGGAGGAGTTGGAAAAGGGAAGAAAGCCTTAGTAGTTTTTTTGGAGTATTGTGGAGATTCCACCTTGCTTCTGACACACCCCACTATACCCCTATGAGAGTTGGAGATTGAAAAGGACAAATAATGTCTGAGAATTGTTACAAAAATAGTTCTTGCCTCATGGACTCCTTGAAAATGTTTTAGGGACCGGCAGGGCAGCTTCTGACCACACTTTGAGAACCACTGCTGTACCCTTTCAGAGGTGAGAAAACTTGAAACCGTAATGTCAAATGATTTTCCCCACATTACACAGTGTATGGAAGACAGATTCTTGGGACACAGTTCTTCTGGTTTCATTCCTCACGCTTTTGGAGGACTTCAAATTACAAAACGACCTTAGGACAACTTTTGTAAACTGACCCTGAGTGTTTTTACCAGGGGCTTCTGAGACTGTCAGGTTTAATTGTTCCTTTTCTTCTTGAAGATTAAGAAAGAAAGCTCCATGATAAGTGAATCAAAACTTTTTAAGAGAAAGTAGCATGAGGATTGCGGGTAGACTTGTAGAAATTTAATTTTCAATATTAGGTATAAAAATAGATACAAATATTAATTTAAACATACATTTAGTTTTCGGTTACTACCTCTTACGAGCTAAAAGACTTCCTCACATCTTGTTTCTCAGTAATTTTATGTAGACACTTTTTGTTTATTTTGCTTTGTTGCAGTTATCTGCGTATCCGTAATTGGAGGCGTTTTCCATATCTGGACCTCCATTTAAATGTTAAGTGACTTTCTGGTTTTATTTTTAATGTTGTTTACACATTCCTCTGAGGTTCCACTGAGGTCTTAGAAACATCAGTGACTTGGATGCTGGAGATGAAAAACACTTTGGAAAGCTTTATTTAGCCTTCTTGAGTAGGTATTTTTCAAATTTCACCACCAGAGCACAGCTTTCTGTAGAGGGCCTTTAGATAGTAACTGATACCACCTGCAGCCCTCTTGCTTGCCTCTTCCCTCTCCCTGTTCAGTGTTGGCCTCCAATCTCTGTCCTTGATCAGAGGCTTTCTTTCATATTTCTTCATCTTTTTTTTTTTTTTTTAAGATTTTATTTATTTGACAGAGAGAAAGACAGCCAGAGAGGGAATACAAGCAGGGGGAGTGAGAGAGGGAGAAGCAGGCTTCCCGCTGAGCAGGAAGCCCGATGTGGGACTCGATCCCGGGTCTCCAGGATCATGACCTGAGCCGAAGGCAGTCACTTAACCGACTGAGCCACCCAGGCGTCCCATATTTCTTCATCTTTTTCAGGTTTTTATTGCAAAAGCCTCTTTCTTGCTCAGCTATCTACTTTTTCTTCCTTTTTCTGTTCCCTATTTAGCAATTTTTTTTTTTAAAGATTATTCTCCTTACATACATTGGAATCACGATTCTCACAGTTGCCAAAAAGATACACAAAAGTGAGTCCCTAGACTCCTGTTTGTATGATGGGAATTATCATTGGAAAAGAGTCATAATGGATCAGTTGCAAATGCTGGAGGCCGCCATCCTCCTGACTTATCACCACAGTACTTTCACTCTTTGCTTTGTTTATGGTGAATAGATTAGTGGTGAAAATCACTTACTTTTGTAATACACTGGCAAAATCGTTGGGTCAGCTCTAACCAATTTTATCTTTTCTCCCTCCCCCATATAAAGCATTTTGAAGTTTTATGGGGAAGCACCCCATTTTGTATATCCTGTTATCACTTCAAGATAAGTGGTGGGACTGAGAACACAGTTCTTAGGAGAGACCGAGGTGGAATTCTGAGTGCCTTTTGGTGTCCACTTGCCCCTAGTCCTCAGCCCTCCCCATGTCCTGGAATGCTGGAACCAGGACTTGGAAAAGTCCTAGTACTTCTGACCCTGCGCCTCTTGCTCTCCTGTCTCCCCTTCTGTCTCTGCACTTCTTTTGGAATCAAATTTGAAGTGGGGGCTGAGGTGTCCAAGTTGCAATTACAGAACTCTCACATATCTGGTTGTAAGGTGCTCCCTTTTCCTACTTTTTCCTTTCCTTTTGGAGCTGCAAAGGTATTTCATGGTTTAGAGGAAATAAAAATTGAAAATTGTTGAGAATCTGTTCTATCTACATCACATGACTCTTTTTTCTAGACTGTTTTCAGATTTTTTAATGTCCACTGGGATGGAATTATGTCAGTGTTTCACAAACAGTAGAAGCTTTGTATGTATTTGTTTAAAAGAGAGAAATAAAGACAGAACACAAAAATACAGACTAGCTGGGGAGATGGTGTAATGGGGAAGTGATGGACATTGGATGTTCAGGCTCTATTTTCATCCCTCTTGTAACTGTCTTTGTGACTGGGTCAGATGACTTCACTACTCTGCACTTTAGTTTTCCTTCTGTAAATGAGAAAGTTAAGTGATGTTTGACGGTGTTTGCTCCTCACGTCGGTGTTTATTCAGTGATTACTTATCAAGTGCCTGTTTTGTGCCTGGCACTGTTATAAAATGCTGGAAATACAGTAAACAAAAAATGGAGTAGTACCTGCTCTCACTGGTGTTTTATAACAAGGTGTGGGATGTCTGTCTCCCCTATGGGTAATAGAAATAGTAATTTGAAGGGCAGCTGAGTTCCAGTCCTTGCTTTGTGTCTGATTTGGGTAGGACTTTACAGGTTATTTATTTCTTTATTTATTTCCCCCCCTAAAGGTGTATTTAGAGAGAGAAAGAGAGAGAGAGAAAGAGAGAGAGACAGAACAAGCGGGAAAGGGGCAGAGGGAGAGGGAGAGGGGGAGAGAGAATCCCAAGTAGACTACTCGCTGAGTGTGGAGCCTGATGTGGGACTCAGTCTCACAACCCTGAAATCATGATCTGAGCTGAAATGAAAAGTCAGATGGTCAACCAACTGAGCCACCCAGGTGACCCAGAACATTTGTAAATCATTTAAATGCTTTGTTCCTTTATTTTCTTACCCGTAAGATGGAGATAGTGATATCTAAACTATTTACCTTATATAGTTGTTTTAAGACTCAAAATAATGTATGTGGATATACATTTGAATATAGTAGTAATGTATAGTGTGTTTCAGTTTTATTGTAATGTAAAATATTGTATTTTACTGTAGAATTTCACATGGAATTCATTACAACTTGGTTGAGAGAATTCTAGATTAATTTTGGAATTCAGAGATGTAAAATATTTGCTATATAATTTCACATGGAATTCATAACAACTTGGTTGAGAGAATTGTAGATTAACTTAATTTTAGAAGTCAGAGACACTTGAAGAATATAAAGTATGTTTACTTTTCTTCTCTTCACAGAAAAAGATAATGCTAAATATGTTTTTAGACACAATGATGGCCGATCCTCCTCCCCAGTGCCTTGTCTGGCTACCTCTCATGCACAGGCTTGCCCATGTTGAGAATGGTAAGGAGAACTTTGATCATTCAGTGTCTTGTGCTACAGGAAATACATGATCTGATGCTATTTGTAATGTCCTTAACTATTACCATTGAAAATTATAATTGACATTTGCTATCACTGGGTCATTTGTGATTTTTTTTTGCTTTCAAAAGAGGGATTTTTAAAAATATATATATTTATTTATTTGAGAGAAAGCCTGAGAGAGAGAGAAAGAGCTCAAGCAGTGGGGAGGAGGAGAGGAAGAGGGAGAAGCAGACTCTCCACTGAGCAGGGAGCCTATTGTGGGACTCAGTCCCAGGACCCTGAGATCATGACCAGAGCTGAAGGTAGATGCTTAACCAACTGAACCTCCCAGGTGCCCCTTGAAAGAGGGATATTCATTTCTCAAAGAAAAGTAGGGGAGGGGGACTTATTACTTAGGATACCAAGAAATAGTAATATCAGGTCATAAAACTTGGTGGCTCAAACTCTGGGCTTATCCCCACTGAGAATCACTGGAACCCACCTGCCATGACTTCCTTTTCTCCCCTTTAATTTATACAATTCTAAAAGATTAGAAAAATGCAGTATCAAGCATTAAAAGTAGTAATGATTTTGGAATAGATTAAAGGAAAATAGCTATGATAGAATTTGGTACTTCACACACCTTCACTTTCTGCCTTAACTATTTTATCTTGAATTACTCTTGGTATCCTTTCCAGGAATTAGACTTAAATTTTGTCTTGCTTGGTATTGAAATGGCGGTTATCTCCAGTAACTTTTTCATTTGTTATGTCCTGTTGTTATCAGTTTGTCTCATTTAGGTTGTGTGTTTGTTAAAGGAAAGGCTATAGTTTCTTTCTTTTTTTAAAGATTTTATTTATTTATTTAACAGAGAGAGACACAGCAAGAGAGGGAACACAAACAGGGGGAGTGGGAAAGGGAGAAGCTCACCTCCTGCCCACTGGGGAGCCCAATGTGGGGCTTAATCCCATGACCCCGGGATCAGGACCCGAGCTGAAGGCAGACGCTTAACTGCTGAGCCACCCAGGCACCCCAAGGCTATAGTTTCTTGTGTAACCTCCCTCCCTCCTTTCAAGGTTCTTTTTTTTATTTTATTTTTTTAAGATTTTATTTATTTATTTGACAGAGAGAGATCATAAATAGGCAGAGAGGCAGGCAGAGAAAGAGGGGAAAGCAGGCTCCCTGCTGAGCAGAAAGCCCAATGTGGGACTCGATCCCAGGACCCTGAGATCATGACCTGAGCCGAAGGCAGAGGTTTAACCCTCTGAGCCACCCAGACGCCCTCCTCTCAAGGCCCTTACCTGTTTCTTATTCTGCCAAGGAGAACCAGTAACATCTGAGAGGCGTGAAAAAGCAGAGCTCTCTTTTTCTGCTTTGTAAGAATGAAATTCATGTCCATACTGTGTCTTCTCCCTCTCTCATCCATACCTTTTGTTTTTGAACCTCTCAGCCTTTTGCCCCGCTGTGGCTTTAGTTCACAGGAATCTTAGATTCAGGATTGTTTTCTTAAGGGTGTAGAATCTCTTGACTAAAACAGCTAATATTTTTTGACAGGACTTTTGGATAGAGATTTATACTGTTAAATTATTATAATATTATTAAAGTATTATTGGTTCTTTTGGAGGCAATACTTTCAAAGCCTGAAGTGTGTCATATTCAGTTTGTTTTCGTAAAATTATTTTGTATCTGCCATAAAGAAAGAATCTCATTTGTCCTGATTTTTGTTATCCATATGAACATTTTATTGTGACTTTGTATATGGTGTATTATTTGTTGATTACATTCTTATGAGGTTGGTGTTTTTTCCTTGGGGACAGAGAGATAGTATGATCTTATTGACATATCTTAAAAATAAAACATGTTGTCTATCACAGTAACATTTCATCTACATATCTTAATTTTTATGATAGGGAAATAAATTCTAAAATTATTTCTGTATGGTATTTTTATTGTTGTAATTGTTTCTACAAAATTTGTCACTTGAATTATATTGGAGTTACTATTTATAAGGACAGATATCTATTTGCTTACACAAAAGTTGTACTTTTTTTATATTGTTTTACTAATCCAAGTATATCATATATAAGATTACGACATGATGTGGTCTTCCAAAAAGAATGCTTTCACCAAGACCTGATCTTACTTATAATTGACTCAGTATATTTGGTGATCCTCTCCACATTCTGGTTCTTTCCATTTCTACCTGGTCAACCCATTATACTGTGTAATGTGTGGCTGGTGTAAAAGAGGAGAGAAATAAACAGATATATATGTTCAACCAAGATGATCAGAATATACTTGATAATTTAATATTAATATATATTATTTAATATTAGCCAAAAATAATTGTACAGAATTATAAATACTGGTATGCTGATGTTGCCTATGTTGATGTGAACTCCAGATTCATTTGGGATAGTGTTCTTTGGTGGAACTTTACTTGATTTTATAGATTTTTTTTTAATTAAAAAAATTTTTAAAGATTTTATGCATTTGAGAGACAAAGAGAGTGAGCATGAGAAGGGGAAGGGTCAGAGGGAGAAGCAGACTCCCCACTGAGCAGGGAGCCTAATGCTGGACTTGATCCCAGGACCCTGAGATCATGACCTAAGCCGAAGGCAGAAGCTTAACCAACTGAACCACCCAGGTGTCCCTAGATTGTATAGTTTTAATTTGGAGCACAGATTCTCTCTCTCTCTCTCTCTCTCTCTCTTTCTCTCTCTCTCTGTCTATCTCTCTTTTTAAGATTTTATTTGAGAGAGAGAGTGAGAGAGAGCCCATGAGCAGGGGCAGAGAGAGGGAGAGGGAGAAGCAGGCTTCCCACTGAGCAGAGACTACTCCCCACTACATGGGACTCCATCCCAGGGCCCTGGAATCACGACCTGAGCCCAAAGGTAGATGCTCAACTGACTGAGCCACCCAGACATCCCTCATCTACCATCCTTATAATATATTTATCATTCTAGTAAACACGAGTTTCATTTAAAAAAAAAAGAAATTGGTTATTTTCTCAGGTGGATTGGAATGTAACATTCTAACTTGAAAAATTGTTCTCATCTATTGTCTGCCCCTTTTATTCTAATAAGTGGCAGTTTCCATTAACTAGGAGACAATTTAGAGTTTCCAGTTCTGATTTTATTTTCACCTTTGCTTGTTTACGTGAGGTTTGGTTTTCCCCCATATGGGCTTTATTTGTCCAAATGAAAATGGCTTCTCTCTGTCTGCTGTTCCCCTTCTCTGCCTTCCCCAGTCTTCCACCCTGTGGAGTGCTCCTATTGCCGCTGCGAGAGCATGATGGGCTTCCGGTACCGATGCCAGCAGTGCCACAACTACCAGCTCTGCCAGAACTGCTTTTGGCGTGGCCATGCCAGTGGCCCTCACAGCAACCAACACCAGATGAAGGAGCACTCGTCTTGGGTAATTGCTTTGTGTCTCAATCTGTGGCCTCCACTGTTAGTACCCTGTCTCTTCCGTGACAGCGCCCGCCCACCTCCTGCTAGAGGCCTCACAAATGGGGACGCCTGGTAACCCAGTCTTGGTGCTGATGGTTATGACCCTTGCAGATACGTTGTGCTTCATCATCTGGGTTTATCGATTTGTTTGTTTATTTTCATCATTTGATTTTAAAAGATGGATTTTTAAAGTTCTAGGAAATACTATTATAATTGAAATGGAGGAGTAAGTGAGAACAGTGTCCTTATTTTAAAGTTGTGCAAGCGGTATCCCCTCAAAGCTTACTCTTTGAGCTTTAAGTAAGATTTAAAGTTCTTTTTCTCAAGCAAATTTTCTTCATGTCTCTAGGGTTTAAATGTTGCAAAGAAAACTGCATGAAATAAAGGAGTTAAATTTTTGTCTCTCTGAAGTTGAGGAAATATTGTATCTTACAGTTGCCACATTGGTGTCCTTTTTTTTTTTTAAGAGAGATTTTATTCATTTATTTGACAGAAAGAGACACAGGGAGAGAGGAACCAGAAGCAGGGGGAATGGAAGAGGGAGAAGCAGGCTTCCTGCTGAGCAAGGAGCCTGATGTGGGACTCAATCCCAGGACCCAGGGATCATGACCTGGGCAAAGGCAGACACTTAACGACTGAGCCATCCAGGCAACCTGTGTCCTTACTTTCAAAAGTAGTCCTTTAAATAACAGTATTTGGGTGGAGGATGTGAGATTTTCCTCTGGTATTTATAAATCACGTAACAAGCTTAGCATCAATCCTTTTTCTTCCCTTTTCTCAATTTATTTTCAGTTTTAAAAATGCCATCCATTTATTTTCAAAAAGTCATTTTAAAAACTATTCCCTCTAGTTTTTGTTGGTTGGTTGGTAGGTTTGCTAAAGGATAGAACAATATATAGGGTCATAGGTATAATTCAGGATTTAGGTTCCTATCCTTGGTCATCCTACTGGACTTTAAGTGTTAAAAGCCTTCAATTACCAGGGGTTTTTTCTTTCTTTCTTTTTTTTTGGGGGGGGGTTAACCTTCTTAAAACTTAATCAAGAAAAAAGACAGGTAAGCTCATATCAGGGATTGGTTTTAAAAAAAACAACAACAAATTTCAACCCATGTATATGCTTTACTTCCTACATCTCTGACATGTTAGAGATATATATTTTTTTAATCAGATGGGTTTTCAGTTACACTTAACCATAAAATTTCTTTAAACTGAACATCCTCTCCTAGGTTTTGTTGTGTTGTAAATTCCAGTACTTTTTTGATTGAGGCGTGATTATTTAAAGTTTTTACACAAGCACTGTGGAAGACAAATACAATGTAGCAGTTTCTTCTTTTTCACTGAATAATCTGTAGATTTTCAAATTGTTACTTTTCCCTTTCTTAAAGTACAGATGTCCCACTTAATTCATTTGTTAGAGTTTTTCCTCACTATTTTTTTGTTTAGAGTCTAACTCTCAACACTGAGATAGCTCTTTGCTCTGTTACCATTATAATCACTGGATTCATTGGCGTGTTTCTTCTGACAGTTCTCATTCTAGATGCGGGGAGGGGGGGAATAGAGTGAAGAACTTCTTTTTCATCATAGTTTGAATGTGCTCATTTAGCTAATTTGTAGCCCTTTTAGAAATGGGGATTTTACTTTTTTTTTCAAAGATAAGTGGCTGAATATTACTTTATGATTTACAAAGCAGAGTTTTGTATACTCTTGAATTTTGGCACTGAGTTAAAACATACATAAATGAGGGGCGCCTGGGTGGCTCAGTTGGTTAAGCGACTGCCTTCGGCTCAGGTCATGATCCCGGAGACCCAGGATCAAGTCCCACATCGGGCTCCCTGCTCGACGGGAAGCCTGCTTCTCCCTCTCTCACTCCCCCTGCTTGTGTTCCCTCTCTGGCTATGTTTCTCTCTGTCAAATAAATAAAATCTTTAAAATATATATATATTTTAAATATATATATACACATAAATATATGTATATTTAAATATATGTATTTATATATATTTAATACATTTTTACATACATTTAAATATATGTATATATATATTTTATGTATATTTTATATATATATATATACATATACATAAATGAAAGGACAGAAATCACAAGTGAATTCTTCTATTTCTCCTTGAGCCTCACAACACTCTTGTGAAGTAAGCCATAGAGCCCCATTTGTTGTTATTTTTATTTCAGCTTTGTTGTTTTTTTAATTGCATTTTTATTATAGTAACTGAAGATCTCAAGAAAAACCAAGTATTATAGCCATGAAGCTGCTGTCAGTTCTGAATCTTGATGAGTGTGTGCATTATATGTGACTGATGCACACTCGTTTAGGTGTTTGAGCAGTGTGTGTATGTGTGTATGACTTGTTTTCAAGATTAGAAGTATGTGCAGTGCCCTTGTTCTTTGAGGAAGATGTGAGAGAATTTTGGAACTGATGTGGGTAAAGAGGCTTGGACTAACAAAAAGATGCGTGATCACTTTAATAGTAATTTCTTTGTAGATTGTCCACTATGTTTATAATAGTATTTGAATAGTTTTCTGTGTTCACAAGAGTTAAATTTAGTGTGCATTTAACAAGTTTATATATGAATTTGTATTGTAGATTTGATAGGTGTTTATTTTGGTGCTTAGAATTTTACTTTGGTTTTTCCAAAAGTTTCTGTTTAATGTTTCACCTAAGTAACTGTGCAGTGCAATTCATTTGTTCTTTTAATCATCAATCCATTCATTTGACTTTACTTTAGGAAAAAAATGCCATATAGTATCATACTGTGATTCATTCTGTACATTCTGTATTTATTCAAAAGATATTATTTGGGCTCCTACTGTGTCTGCCAAGCACTGTTACAAGCATGTAGGATACATTCATGAACAAACTAGACAGATTCCTGCCCTGTGGGGCTTAAGTTTTAAGGGGTATGAAAGAACCATTAGGGCTCACTGACATCATTGTTTTCCTGTTTTTGCTGGGCATACATTTAGACCACATTCCCTGTATCTAAGAAGGACCGTGTAAATAGCACTTATCAGTGGAATGTGATCAGAGTGATATGTCTTCCCAGAATAAGACTGTTAATAGCTGAGTGCCCCTTCTATTCTCTCTGCCAGCTTAGAGGAGAGAATTTCATTAGGACCCAGAAGAGGATAAAACCACAAATGAAAGGAAATCAGGTCCTTGGATGATGGGTAGAGAAGAGTTTCCTGCCAACTTACTTGACTTTGATGGGAAAAAGAGAGAAACTTTGTGTTAAGCTACTGAGGTTTTAGTTTTTGCTATAGTAGTTGGTATTGGAAGTAGAGTTCTGTTAAAGCAAAACCTTAAAATCTGTGTCATTGGCTTAGCATCCAAATAGCCCTGATGAGGACACTGATATTGGAGTTGGGAAGGACAGAAACCCATGTTATGCAGTGGTGACCAAATGGGTTAATTTGTCATCCATGGTAACTTAGAAGGCACACTTCACACCACCTGAGCTCCAGGTCAAAGGTTGAAAAGGATTGGCATGTAAATGTGTGTTGACTGTTTTTGGTTATGTATGACAAGAAAAAGATGAGCTTAGGAAAGAATTAGCAAGTTTTCAAGCAAAAAATGAAAGGGACTAGAGAACGTTCTGACAGTTGGAGCAGTGACAGGAAAAACAGATTGCTTATAGACCCTGGAGAGCAATAGGTAAGAGTTGAGAAAAGCTTTGAGTAATAAAAGTTTAGACAACTTTCTCAGTCAAAGAAAGGTAACTTAGTCCTAGGGCAAAGATCAGATCAGGGCATGAGTTTTCCTCCTTGGCTGTTCATCAGAATCCCCTTGCTCTCACCTACGTAGCTTCTGATTTAATGGGTCAAAGGTACATGAAACCTAGATAAGGCAGTTTTTAAAAGCTCCCCCAAGTGATTCTCTCATGCAGCCGAGGTTGGAAACAGCTGACCTGTTGTTTCATATGGCCTCCAGGTGGTCTCTGTTAGTTTAAAGTAAGAGGAATGGAGGCAAAGACATAAATCAGGCTTGAGAATTATGTCTAGGAAAGGACTTCGTGAGTGGTTACTGGCACATGGAACTGACTGCAAACAAAGAGATCAAAGGCCTACTAAGTTTTTGAGGGAATTGTATGTTGGCAAAGGAACCATGAGCCTGTGCTTAACAAGCCCTTGACTATTTGAGCTATGAAACAACTTTTTAAGGACGCAGACCTTGCTCTGGGAAGAGGTGGGTTGTGAAGGTGATACAGTCTCCAGAGCCCACTTTGCCAAGGAGGATACTGGATGAGGAAGAACCTCCTGCTCATGTTCCTTCATTGTGTAGCTTTGGGGAGGGTTGGTATAGATACTTTGCCCTGTTTGTTCCTACTTTGCATCTTAAGGAGCTGCACATGGTCTTGTTAAAAAAGACTGATGTATCCAGAGGCCCTGGACTTGTCTTTAGAAGTGCTGACAACATGGGACCTCAGGTTTTCTCTTGGGAGAGGTCTGAGTGTATTTTTTGTGTAGAAAGAAGGAGAAAAAAGGTATTTTGTGATTAGAATTACTTATCAGTATCCATGTTTTCCTTCTCTTCCTAGACCTATACCTCGGTGATATAGCCCATTCTCCTTGCCCCCAGATGGGGACCTATGACTAGGTTTCACCAGTGGAATTTATTTACAAGTGGTCTGTGTTACCTCTGGGTCAAGGCTGTTTTAAGCAGATATGTCCTCTCATCCTATCTTTACCCTTCTCACTCCTGGTAGACACTGGCCACATGGAAGGATAGCCAAAGAAACTAGTAGAGGCAGAAGTCCTTAGATGAAAAGGGGCTGGGTATCTGGGAGATGGATCAGAGCCCCTCGGCCAATTCACACTGGACTCGTACATGAGCAAGAAATCAGAAAGCAGAATCCAGAGTCTATTTCCCTTTATCTTTTAAAATGATGAGTCTGGATGACGTGGAAAGAGTGAAGTGGGAGGAAAAGATGGAAGCAGAGAGACCATTTCAGGAGAGATGATTGCCACTGGTCATCAAAACCAGATGTGGTGGGATGGTGGCAGTCAAGGTGCCGACGAGGGTGGAACAAGAACATACCTTATAAATCGGCCTGATGGGTTGGGTGTGGCTTGTGAGAGGACAGGAGTTAAGATTTTTGTCTGAACAACTAGAAGGGTGGAATTGTCATCAGCTGAGATAGCTGTGAATATGAATAGAGCACTCGGAGGTGTGGATTGAGAATTCACTTTGGAAATTCAGTTCAGAATTTAAGGTACTTACTAGATATCATATGGAGTTGAATAGGCTGTGGCACATGAGTATAGACATCAAGACAGAAGTCTGAGATAGAAATGTCAGCTTGAGGGTCCTTGGCAAGTGGTTGATTTCTAAAGCCATGAGACTGGATGGTACCACCAGGTGAGTGAGTAGAGATAGAGGAGAGAGGAATGAGAACTGGTGTTGGGGATCAACCTTAAGAGATCTGGGAGCAGAGGAGGAGCCTGCAAACAGTGACACAGGGGAAAAGCCTCTCCTGAAAGTACATGAAGAGTGTTTCGAGGAGGAGGGAGTGATCATCTGTACCTAGTTCTGTGGCAGTGCAGTGAGAAGACTGAGATGTGGCCCCTCATCTAACAATGTGGGGGGTGTCTTGCAAGAGTGGTGGGGATAAAGCCTGTCTGAAGTGATCTATTTCTAACACTTTTTTCTAATAGCTGTTCTTGGTGGGATTTTAGGAGACCCAGTTAATCCCACTTTGCATTTTCTTACTCACTATTGCAGCCTCCCTGGAGGCAGATGGCAGTCTGTTCAAGAAGGTGGGTTGTTTTTTTTGTTTTGTTTTGTTTTGTTTTTAAGATTTTATTTATTTATTTGACAACTCTCCTGAGTTGAAGGCAGAGGCTTTATCCCGAGCCCCCCAGGCGCCCAAGAAGGTGGCTTTAACTGTGAGGAAGTAATGGATTTGCCAGTGGCCCAGAGTTGAATATAGCCCAACCCAAGGCAGGCCTTTCCAACAGGGAGCAGAATCTGAAGCTCGAGGCTGAGGGTACAGAGGGGAACGTGTGCTTTCCGTGGTGCTTGCAGATACCAGGAAACAAGGGAGGGGAAGAGGCTGGGCTGGCATGTTCATGACTTCCTTCGGACCCGCCAGCCTGGTCAGAAGAATGAGGGGCAGAGAGGGCCCCGGTGGGGTCCTCCAGAGAAGGTCCTCTGCGTGGAGACAAGGCCGTGGACCATGTAATCAGTATTGATTTTTACATTCTAGTTTGCAAAGATATATTCATCATCTTCTCTGAGGTTCCCAGGTCGTATTCCAAGTAACCTTCCACCAGGAGGCCTGCGGTGTACAGCGTTTCAGTTACGCTTGCTGCAAAATAAGCCTCCCCAACACCAGGGAGAGAAGACAACTATTTTGTTAGGCCCATGGATTTGGTGTAAGGAATTTGGCTGGGCTGTCCCTGCTCCATGACTTCTGAGGCCTCTGTTGGATTTCTGAAATACCAGGCAGGGTGGGTGGCTTGAATGACGAGGGGCTTCTTCAGTTGCATGTCCGGCATCTGTCTGGGGATAGCTAGAAGGCTGGGCTCAGCCAGATTTGGACTGGAGCCACCTGTGTGGCCGGGGCCTGACTGTGGCCTGTGCATTGCACAGCATGGCGGCTATGTTTTCAGAGAGAGCATCCCTGGAGGAAGCATCAGGAAAACCTGTGCTCCAGGAGTGTTAGGGAAAAGCCGCAAGGCCTTTCTTTCCTGAGCTGTGGAAGGCATACAGTCATATTCTGCCAAATTGTGTTGGTTACAGCATCGAGGCACTAGGGCCAGTCCAGCTGTGGGGAGGAAGAGGATGCTGGGGGTGGCAGTGGCCATAAATTCCCATTATGAAGGAGCAGATGTGGTGTGGTGAGTGGGATGCTACAGTTATGATCGGGAATGATTCCTGGCATACAGTTAATGCTCAGTAAGTATTTGTTAAATAGATGAATGAGAGACCGAACAAATGAGTATATCCAACCGTGTATCTAGTATGCCACACTGAGGAGAAATCCTTACCATCTGAACAAGGCTTTCTGTTTAAACCGTTAGTTCACACTGAGAAACTATCTATCATGTTTTTCTACTAAGTCATATTTTTTAAAAGAGCATTTTGTTAAAACAACTATGCATATTTACTGGGATTTTTTTCTCATATTTTCATATTCAGATTTGGAGGAAGATTGTTTTAAAGTATTTCGGGTATAGTGTTGTTGTTTTTAATCACTGTTAATGATCTTAACCCTGACCTTCATTTTCCTTAGTCAGGGCGTACATGCTTTTCTGATTTATTTTATGCATCTTTCCCTTGCTCCTTCCCTCTCTGTTCTCCTCCTCCTCTTTCTCTCTCTCATATCTTTTTCTTTTAGTTACTGTGAAAAATATACAACATAAAATTTACATTTTTCCTCTTTTTAGGTGTCCAGTTCCCTGGCATTAGGCACATTCATACTGTTGTGCAGCCATCACCACCGTCCGTCTGGAACTTTTCTATTTTCTCAAACAGAAAGGGTTATCTCTTAACCCTTTCTGGCTATGTGAGGAGGGCTAGAAAGAAGCCATTTCCTGCCCTCCTCTCTGCCTTACGTTCAGGTCTCTGCTTACCCTGGTCTTCAGTTTGCCAAGAAAAATTTGATCTCCACTTGGCAGGAAAGCTGTGTGTGTGTGTGTTTATGCAAAATATACTTGTAGCACGGCTACTATTTGTTAGTTGAGTGGCTTAGTAGAGGCAGTTATGTAATATGGAGTATATGGAAATTTCACCTTACTTCCCAGCAGAGGGCAGGCTCCACCTCTGAACAGAGTCACTTACCTTGTTCTTCAAAAATCTATAAAGGAGGAAGTATTTGGATTTGTTCAGCAATCTCTGTTACTGTTAATGCTTCTTTTTAAAAAATAAATATTAACAGATAACACACATATGTCTAGTATATTTATTTGGGCATTAGTGATATTAAATAACTTACCTTAAGGACTCAGGGCAAATTTTGTTGTCATAAACCTGGAGCAATTAAGATTGTTGTTGTGTCAGAAGCAGTATTTAATTGTCATATGACTAGCACACCTTGCCTCACATATCAAGAATTTTGAGAGAATATGTATTCGCTGAGAAATAAATATGCTTCTTGGTCATGCTTTGGCCCAGGTCCAAATAGGCACGTCATAATTTAACTACTTTGTACATAGTGTAAAACTAGACTGGAGGATTTTAAAATTTTTAAAATTTTTAAAATTCAAGTGTAATTAACATACAGTGTTATGTTAGTTTCAGATGTACAGTGGTTCAACAACTGTATGCCTTACACAGTGCTCATCATTAAGTGCGCTCTAAATCCCCTTCAACTATTTCACCCATCCCCTCAACAACCTCCCCTCAAGTAACCACCAGCTCTCCATAGGTAAGGGTCTGTTTTTTGGTTTGTCTCTTTTTTTCCTTTTGTTCATTTGTTTCTTAAATTCTGTATGTGAATGAAATCATATAGCTTTTTTTTTTTTTTTCCAGATTGACTCATTTTACTAGCATAATACTCTCTTGGCCCATCCACATTGTTGCAAATGGCAAAATTTCATTCTTTTTTTATGATTGAGTAACATTCCATCATATGTATACCACATCTTCTTTATCCATTCATCTATTGATGGACTCTTGGGTTGCTTCCAAAATTTGACTTTTGCAAATAATGTTACAATAAACATAGGTATGCATATATCTTTTTGTTTTCTTTCTAGTGTCTTTGTTTCTTTATTACTACTGGTAAATACCCAGTAGTGGAATTATTGGATCATATAGTAATTCTATTTTTTTTTTTAGTAATTCTATTTTTAATTTGTTGTGGAAGCTCCATACTGTTTTCCACAGTGGCTGTACCAGCTCGTTTCTCACCAACAGTGTGTGAGGGTTCCTTTTTAGGAGGAATTTTTTTTTTAAAGCGATAAGCAATATCTTCATTTGTGGCAAGTTATAGTACAAGGTAAGACAAATACATGAAGACACTCCACACAAAATCTACAAATTGAACATGTAGCCCAGTGCCCCACACTCCTCAGAGAAGCTGCCGAGACTGAGTCCACTCTGGTTACAGCTCTGTTTGCATTCGCCGTGGTCTTACCCTCTTACATGGCGCCACCATTCCCATCTTGATCTTTTGATGACTCATTGCCCCGCCCCCACCCTTCTTGCAGTCCTTAGCCCTCCACATCTCAAGTGCTTTTACAACTGCTGCTCCTTAGTCAGCCAGCTGTCCTCATTTTCACTGTTGCTCTAAGCATTTCTTTTAGTGCCCCGCCCCTGCCTTAATTCAAATTTGGCTATCCTTTAGGAGCTCCCCTTCTCCTACACCCTTTTAGGTGGTAGCTATTTATTCTCCCACATCTATGTGTTTTTAGGGGTTGGGGGGTGAAATTATTATGAGGGTGGCTAACATAATTTATCATATACAACAGACTTACTTGAGAGTAAAAGGGGCCCTATTCTTTATGCAGGGAGGGACAGCATGCATAAACTGGGATTTCCTGGGTAAATTGTTTATGGACAGTGTTTTAGTATTCTGTTACTGCATAATAAACTATCACAAAGTTAGCAGCTTAAAACAACAGACATTTGTTATTTCTGTTTCTGTGTGTCAGAAGTCTCGGCAATGGCATGAGTGGATTCTCTGCTCTAGGTCTTGCTGGGCTGAATTCAGGGTGTCAGCGAGGCTGTAGTTAACATCTGGTTGCCAGTTCACTGGTTGGTAATTCATTTTATTGCAGGTATGGTGTTGAGGTCCCCATTTTCTGACTAGCTTCATCCAGGGAGGACTCTCAGCAACCAGAGGCCACCTGCAGTTCCTTGCCATGTGGCCCCTAAAGGTAGTTTACAAAATGGACATTTGTTTCTTCCAGGCCATTTGGAGCATATCTCTCTGACTTCCTCTTCTGTAACTCACCAGAAAAAAGTGCTGCTTTTAAAGGGCTCATCTGATGAGACCAAATCCATCAGGGTAGTCTCCCTTTTGCCTTGTAACTTAATCAAAGGTGTGATAGAGTTCATCATCTCCACAGGTTCCAGTTACATTCAAAGGGGAAAGGATTCTCTGAGGACAAGGGTCACCGAGAGTCAGCTTAGAATTCTGCATGTACTGTTCATCCTGGTCATTTTCTTCCTTGCTTTCTACCTTGACACTTCTAGACCGTTACACCTTGAATCTCTGCGATCAAACAACATCAGCAACAAGCAAGATACTGCCTTGAGGCGTGTGCCATTTTAGCTCTACCCCTCTTCTTCCTTTCTGATTGCAGTTATCTTTTGAGTTATTTCCCTTCACTCTGAGATGGATTGGTACCGGAACTGTGTTCACTTCTTGGGTGATTTAAGCATCTATAGGGTCAAACCTTTCAGGACCCTCGCTGTACAATTTCTTGATTTCTTGACTCTGACAGTCTTCTCTTCCACTGGGCCTCAGACATCCACTACCTCACATACACCCTGACCCTCTCACCACCTCTAACCACTGATTTAGACACCCCATTCTGTGTTGATCCCCATTGTCATTCCTGCTGACTTGTTCACCTACTCTCTCACTAAGACCATCCCTGTCTTCCTTCTAACCTCTGCTCTGTTGACTTGTCTGCTTTCTCAGTCCTCTCTTCTTTCTTTTCTCCTTACCATTTTAGAAATGGTGCTGCTTTCCTGTACTATAAACTCCATTGTCCTGTGTCTTTTTTTTTTTTATCCATTTCTCTGTCAACTAAATTCATGGATAAATTAATCTGTTTGCTTTCTCTTAAGTATTTCTGGAGAAAGACATACAAAAGGGCAGTCTAGTATTCCCATAAATTCATGATCACCAACCTCCTATTGACTCTCAGCACTGCAGTCCTGTTCTCTGATCACCTTGCTTTTCCATTCTTTGCAATTGTCAATTAAAGTTGTATAGGAATAAAATCTCTATTTAAAAAACCCATCTGCTCTGACTCTTCTCTGTCTTTCAAAGGAGAGAAAAACAAAAGTCATTAGACAGGAACTCCCTTAACTTTCTGCTGCTGAGTTCACTCATTTATGTTTATTTAACCAATTCTTATAAGGTACCTGCTACATAGCAAATGTATGGTAAAAACTATAAAACGTCATTGAAAGTGATTAAAGAAAACCTAGGTAAATAGAAAAACCTACACATTCATAGATTGAAAGACTTAATATTGTTAAGATGACAGTACTCCCTAAATTTATCTACAGAGTCAATGCAGTTTCCATGAGAATCTCAGCTGGTTTTTTGCTAACCCAAAAGCTGATCCTAAAATTCATATGGGTATCCAAGGGACTCAAAATAGCCAAATCAATCTTGAAAAAAAAGAACAGAGATGGAGAACTCACACTTCTGACTTTAAAACTTATATCAGTAATAAAACAGTAATCAAGACAGTGTAGTACTTGCATGAGGTTAAATGTCTAGATGGATTAATGGAACAGAATTGAGAGTTCAAAAATAACCCTTACATTTGTTGTTGATAGATTTGCAACAAGGGTGACAGGACTGTTCAGGAGGGGAAGAATAGTCTTTTCAAAATATGGTGCTGGGGGTGCCTGGGTGGCTCAGTCCTTAAGCATCTGCTTTTGGCTCAGGTCATGATCCCAGGGTTCTGGGGTCGAGCCCCACATAGGGCTCTCTCCTCAGCGGAAAGCCTGCTTCTCCCTCCCCACACTCCCCCTGCTTGTGTTCCCTCTCTCACTGTCTCTCTCTCTCTCTCTCTCTCTCTCTCTCTCTCTTTGTCAAATAAATAAATTAAATCTTTTTTAAAAATGTGCTGGGACAATTGGATATCACATGCAAAAGAATGAAAGCAGACTCTTACCTAATACCATATAAAAAATTAACTCAAAACCTAAATGTAAGAGCTAAAACTAAGAAACTCTAAGAACGAAACATAGGCATAGATTTTTTGTGACCTGGGGGTACGTTGCACCTTCCTAGATGTGATATTAAAAGCACAAGCAACAGAAGAATAATAGATAATTGAACGTCATCAAAACTGAAAAGTTGATGTTTCAAAGAACACATCAAGACAGTAAAAAGGCAATTCACTGAAAAGGAGGAAATAACTTGCAAATCATATATCTGATAAGGGACTTGTATCCAGAATTATAAAGAACTCTTAAAACTCAACAAAAACCACAAAATAACCCAATTTAAACATGAGCAAAGGGAAAGTAGAGTGGTGGTTACTAGGAGCTGGGGGTGGGGGAAAGAATGAGAGTTGTGTAATCAGTACAGAGTTTCAGATTTGCAAGGTGAACAAGTTTGGGAGATCTGTTTCACAACAGTGTGAATATACTTAACACTACTGAAGTAATGGTTGAAATGGCCAATTTTCCATCACGGGGTTTTACAAGAGAAAAAGTAAATTACTTTAGGGGGAAAATGGGTAAAGGATCTGAATAGACATTTCTCCAAAGAAGATATACAAACGACCAATGAGCACTTTGAAAAGATGCCCAATGTCATTAGTCATTAGGGAAATGTCTAGTCAAAGCCACCATGAGATGCCACTTCATACCCACAATGATGGTTAAAATAAGAAAAGATTGACAATAATTAGTGGTAATGAGAATGCGAAGAAACAGGAATCCTGGTTACACTGTTGGTAGGAATGTGAAATTTTTCCACTGTGGAAAACAGTTTAGTAGTTCCTCAAAATGTTAAGCATAGTTATGATGTGGTCCGGCACTCCCAGGTGAGAATTTAGAATTCTCCTTTGGGAATCGAAAATACACGACATGCACACGAAAACTTGTATATGAATGTTCAGCGCAACATTATTCAAAATAACTAAAAAGTGGAAATACCCAAATATGATAGGTCAGCTGAGGAATGGATAAGCACAGTGTATGTCAATATAATGGAATGTTATTAGAGAAGAAAAGGAAATGAAGTACTGATACGTGCTAAAACATGGAAGCTGTGAAACTGTAAAACATGAAACTATGCCAAATGAAAGAAGCGAGACACAAAACGTCACATATTGTCTGACTCCATTTATGTGGAATGTCCAGAATAGGCAAATGCAAAGAGACAGAAAGCAGATTGGTGGTTACCAAGGGCTGAGGAGAGGGAGGAATAGCGTGTGATGGCCAATGAGTATTGGATTTCTTTTCAGGGTGAAGAAAATGTTCTCAAATGAGATATTAGTTATGGTTGTACAACTCTTTTAGTATACTGAAAACCACTGAATTGTAATGTTAAAAGGGTGAATTTTATTTTATGTAAATTATATCTCAATGAAACTGTTGGGTTTTTTTTTTTTTTTAAACTTGGCCAAGAAAAGCCTTTTCGAAGAAGTGACATTTAAACTGAGATTGGAATGCCTAACTTGAGGTTGGTGGTTATAAATTCAGAGTCCGACCAGTCAGCATAGTTGTGTATTTACTTCCCCAGTGTTTGGAGGGTAGAGGAGCGGAGTAGATAAAGTCAGGGTTTAGACAGAGAGTATGACAAAGGAAGAGAGCTGGCAGGGGGTGGTTGGGGAGTATGCAACGAAATGAATGTAATAATGGGCATGGAGTGTAGCTTGATTGAAAGGGAAATGAGGACTTGAGGGAGACAAGGGACCAGGGATTCAGTGGTAGGCTCAGTGGAGAATAGGACCTGCTGGCATTGAAGTATTGTTGGAGGCAGGTCCTTGAAGGAATGAGCCGAATGGGCAGGAGTTTGTATGAGAGTGGGGTGCTTGCAATAGAGATTTTTGGTGATGTACAGTCATTGGTAGTAAAATGTTTCAGGATGTGACTGAGGTTGGTGGCAGATGTTGAGGAGCGGAAAGGTGGTTGAAGGTGAGTTCAAGGAAGACCAGTGTATAAGTTTCCTGTAGCTGCCAGAACAAATTACTACAGACTTGGTGACTTAAAGCAGAGGTTCTGGACACCACAAATTTGAAGTCAAGATGTCAGCAGGACCACACTCCCTGTGGAGACTCTAGGGAAGAATCTGTTTGTATTAGAGGTCTCCAGAGAAGCAGAACCTATACATGTATTACACACATACATGCGCACACACACGCACACACATTTTTTTATATAGGGAGATTTGTTATAAGGACTTGGTTACGCCGTTATGGAGACTGACAAGTCTCAGGGTGTGCGGAATGAGTCAGCAAGCTGGAGACCTAGGAGTACCAGTGTCAGTCTAACAGCTTGGGAACTGGAGAACTGATGATGTCGTTTTGGTCTATGTCTGGAGCCTGATGGCCCCCAGACCCAGGAAGAGCAGATGTTTCCATTCAACTCTGAAGGCAGGAAAGAGCCAGCATTCTAGTTCAAAGGCAGTCAGGCCAGAGGAATTCTCTCTTATTTGGGTGAGGGTCAGCCTTTTTGCTCTACTCAGGTCTTCAACTAATTGGATGAATCCCACTCGCATTAGGGAGGGGAGTCTTTGTTACTTGGTCTACCAATTTATATGTTAATCTCATCTAAAAAGACCCTCACAGGAGCACTCAGAATAACGTCTGACCAAATATCCGGGCGTCCAGTAGCCCGGCAAGTTGATGTGAAATTAACCGTCACACCATTCTTTGCTTCCTCTCACTTCCGGGGCTGTTGACATTTCTTGACTTGCGGCTACATCACTACAGTTACCACCTCCCTGCTCACATTGCCTCTTCCTCTTCTTTTTCTTTTCCTTTGTTGTCTATTTTATGAGGATACCGGTAATTGTATTTGGGCCCATCCAGATACTTCAGGATAAACTCTTTCTCTAAGATCCTTAACTTAATCATGTGTTGCCATAGGAGGTACTGTTCACCTTTTTTTTTTTTTTTTTTTTGCCATATAGGGCAATATTCTCAGGTTCCAGGGATTAGGATGTGGACATATCTTTGGGGGCCACCATTCAACCTACTATAAGTAGTATATGGGAGGTGTCAGTTATATGGATGTTGGAATCCACAGGAGTTATGGCTGTTGGAATGTTGGACTCCACTGCAGACAGATATTTAGCATTTTGGCCTGAGCTGTGACATTCAAAACAGGTTTTAAGGGAAAGGGAGAATGATGTGAGAGTGGCAGTGAGATTCTAAGAGAAGATCAGCAGTTTGAGGGTCCGAGAGAACACAGCTGCCTCTTGAATGGCCACAAGGGCAGCTGAGCCTTGAGGGAAAACCAGGTTTCCTCCCAGGCAAGAAGGTGAAGTAACACTCAGAGAAGAGGATTCTCTGCTGGAGAAGGGAGATGAGGGTGCAGACTGTGAAGACAAGTAGAATGAAAGTTAAGGATCAGTGAGACACGGGGTTGTGGGAGGGTATTCCGGGGCCTTATGAGAGTGAGCATGCAGGTGGGAGTCTTGCATTTCTGATGAAACATGCGTGGTGTGATGACCTTGTGACAAAGCATGTGCCAGAATCAGTCCCAGATAGTGTCCAGAGCTGACCGTGGTGCGGCAGCTAGTGTGAGTCGGGAGAGGTCTTGCCAGGCACGTGCAGAGCTCTGTCCCTGTGGTATGAAGGCCTGGGGAGAAGTGCCCTGAAGTTCTCCTGGCCCACAGACTGACTGCTTCACTGACCATGATGCTCCCTCTGAAACTGTGGACTTTGTGGTGCCATCTGAAAGAGAGAAGAGAAAGACTGGAGAGAAGAAATAGACTGGAGAGATCCTGATAGCAGTTTTCAGCATTTTTCAGTAGGGTGATCGGGAGTTTTAAATATTGCTTTTTTCAGCATCTGAACATTGCCCCCACTCTACCATGGTATTTGGATGCACTGTTTATTCTTAAATCCATTTACAGCTGCAGAAGTGCTGAGTTTGAAAGCAGAACATTTGAAATGGACCCAGCTGTTTAACAAGATGGATGCTTATCAAAGAAAGTATTGGTGTATAGTTTATGAACAATAAAGCATTTTTCCCAACCAGCTTGATTATTCCTAGAGCAAAGAGATGACAGGGAGGTTTTCCATTGCAGAGAAATGTGTGACTTAACCCAAACAATGCTTCAAATGAGCACTTTCCTCCCACGGTCCTGACTCCCCCTAGCCCTTTCTCCTGCTTTAGACTTTTCCAAATCTTACAGGTGGCCGGCAGAGCTGAGCTGCAGAATGTGCACCCTGCTTCCAGGTGTGGGTCCATATGACCCTGCGATGTGAATTAACTCACATACATCAGGAATTGTTGCCTTTATAAACTGGTGCTTTCTGAGAGCTAGTGGCGCAGACTTAGGGTAGCACTGTTTCTCTGCAGAAGTTTAGTACATGTAAATGTATATTCCTTTC